>JBAMJV010005852.1:102500-107689 GCA_037951105.1 Echinarachnius parma
CATGTTAAGGCATTGCATGAGGATATTTCAGGAGGAATAGAGTTCCAAATAACAAGAAAATTGTTTTCTAAATATTGTAAAAATATATTTATTTTACTGGCCAAAAATTAAACGAGTCACGCCCAAGAGAATTACAATCATGGGCAATATTTTGTACCATTTTCTTATTATTTCAACTAGTTACCAGCAATTGTAATTATCGTAGTTACCTCAGGTTGCAGAAAATTACTTTATATTGCGAAGCGTGTTTATTTGTTTTGCATAATACATTTTAAATATATTTATGATCCCTTTGTATTGCATATTTAGTTTTGTTTGCAACCACGGCAACAACCACACATGCCAGTTTGAACGTGTATTCTTATCTGAGTTGACAATCGTCTGCCCTTGTCAGATATACATAAATAAATATATAGTCATTCCAAATAGCATATATATATATAACATTGAAAACGGGGAAAATAAACATAACCAGTGGAGGACGAATGTCCGACGTTGGTCTCCATTAAACTCATCTTGAATTTCTACAATATAAACATAAATACGATAAGTACATTTAAATATAGAAACAACTTTAATACAGTGAACATACATATAGCGCGATGCATACATGACTACAGCCATACACAGATCACAATGGCATGCAACGAGAAAAGTACAAACATATAGCTTAAAGTGATCATGTAACCTTGTTCATTGTCTTCAAAACTCGCTAGGGGCTTTCCATCTCTCTTGTACGTTGGTGTTTGGTTTATGGTAACATAAGAATGTGATGGGTTTGATTTTTCAAATATCTTGATAATCATGGATAAATCATGAGTAAAGGGCGACATTTGAGGGAAAAAATCCAGAGTGACCACTGAGAGAGCTAAAAGCCCCACATTGGCATGCCCAGAAGTTTTAATATGCACTCATTGAAAGTGTCTTGATGGCTCGAAGACCTGATTTTTTTTTGGGGGGGGGGGGGCACCCACATTTAGGGACAATAATGGGGGTCGAGGGGGCGGAGCCACCGGAAGCTTTTAGATTTGAGACATTTTGCAACTCCTATCATGGGGGTTAAAATGATATAAAATAGTGAACCTATACTCGTAACGTATGTTTAAAGGGCATAGCCAGGACAAGATTGAGCCTTGCATGAGATGGATCCACGTGATCCTGTTTACTAGCCATCGATTTAGTCTAGGGCATTTGGCTCACATGAAACTAAGCAAGGGCGTCAACAACTTCTCAAAACTAGAGGGGAGACATTGCGAGGAAGCGAAGCGACCGAGCGGGGTGGGTGTGGCAGGGGGTGTCCCCCTCCCAGAGTAGAGAGCTTTTGTATTTTTGGGCGTGAAATTGTGCGATTCGGTGCACACCTGAGACAGAAATTTCACGTAATATGAAGTATATAAGTATGGAACCAAACATACATAAAAGGGAGGGGGGAAAATCTTCACCACTTTCAAATGTCGGGGGACATGGTAATTATTCCAATATGATTTGCGTTCAGCGCATATGGACCGAATTGACTGAAAGTTATATTTCAGATTATTTTATCTTCTGTGACGGTGGGTTTAATTAACTTAATTTAAGGTGTGCGTTTGAGAAATTACACTGCCCGACACATTTCGAAATATGAGTTCCTGCAACCAAAATAAAACTTGCAATATGAGAAACTGTATGCGCGCGAAGCGCGCGGCAAAAAAGAGATTTACAGTCCTTTTCAAACTAGAAAACAGCTATTTTGAAGATTAATTATATTGATAAATGTGTCCTACCCTTCTTTGGCATTATATCACTTATTTTTTTTCTTCCTCATTTTCGGAATTATTGGGGGGCGAAATGATATGTTCGCCCCCAGTATTTTCATTGGAGGGCGACCGCCCCCCGCCCCCCCCCCCCCCCCCCCAAGGATCGACGCAACTGGTAAATATATAGACGGTTTCCAACCAAAGCCAAGCGGATCCGAATTCGAATACCTCACGTGAACGATTGACATCAAATCAGACATTGATATTCTTTTGTTTTCACTAGCTAATCTTTATCATTTATATATACAATTCTCACTTATAATTCTTACGGAAGTTGCTATATGAAGTATATGAAGTTGATATGTGATAAGGGTCTCAATCTAACTTTTGGGGAAAATATTAGATTTTAGCAAGACAAACCAGAATACAAAAGCTTTTATTAGTTACCGGAAAACTTTGTACTCCATATCGTGTGTCATCAATACTGTATTGTATTGTAAATTGCGACAGTTAGCATCAATATAAGCAATATGATCACCTGACGGTTAGACCCGCATCTGTATTTTGGGAAATATGTGATGTACTGGCACGAATCAACCCCCCCTCTCCCCCCCCCCCCCCTCCACCGGCCTAACCATATCTATAATATTATTGCATTATATCAATATACCCCTGATTGAATAATTCAAAACAAATATATATTACAAATACTTTCTTTGATGGCATGATAAACAACATTTATTGACATTTCAAATTTACAACAACAAAAAGAGAAATAATGCCCACAAAGTAGTTAAACTTGTGGCAAGAGACAAGAGAATACCACACAGAATATGGCATTGGTTGCAGACTCACTGCAGAGGGCTCCTGATATCTCGAAATCTATAAGCCAAGCCCTTCTAAGAGTTGACTCAATGTCAATTTTGACCTCAAACTCCCACACATATTTAGAAAAAAGGCAAAATGACCCATTTTCGAGATACACCCCTTTGACAAGCAAAGGCCGAGCAGCACAAGCAGTCTACAGGATGGTGCAGGAATAATAAATGCATTGACTAGAGTAAAACTGAGTCCCCAGATAGAGGGTGCAAATAAATTAAACATGCATTTTCTGTTGTATAATGATATCACGAACCGCAGCTGTCATCAGCATGATCAGGCGATGTGGCCTATAGAGATGAGAGGTTGGCTCATATCGGTGATGTTGGCCTGGGAGGTACGTGATCTAGTCCTGCAACACGGTGCGGCTTCTTCTCAGTGTGTGTGGGGGATATAGAAATAACCAAGATCCTGTATATGGAGAATGTACAAATACTGTTAAACATTACTTAATGTGTAACATGTGTAATATGTCATGAGGCCAGTGATGTATACTCCACTCATACTCATTTCACAGGCTTAAAAGGATAGTAGAGTTCTGGTAATGAGAGTACAGTTTTGGTGAAACTGAATTTCAGTAACCAAAACCTGCATCATTACATTATAAACTAATATTTATAACTAGAAAGGAACACAAAATTACAAATGACGTAGTAAAGATCATGTTATCATTCAAAAAGAGCCGTTAAAACGTAAGAGGGCGCTCTCTAAACACTCATCGGTTTCAACCATTTTGAATAAAATATTGTGCATGTGATGTTTTGTTGAAATAGTGATTAGATAGAGAAATAACCAACAACTATTTAAATACCTATTTTGTTACTTTTTGAAAAGAGGAAGCATTTTTTAAATTTGTAACGGCTGATTCAAAATTCTCTAATAAACCTGGGGCCCCAGCTCTATTAAAAATTGTTATATTTATGGATATTTCAGCTGTCTCTGAACCGATTTTAATCAAACAAAGATGATTTTATTATTTAAATATTATGCTCTTTCAAATTTTACACTCAGTTTTTTCATTACCTCACAAAAAAAACAAAGTAGTCTAGCGCCCTCTCTACCAAAACTTAACTATCCCTTTAACGATGACAAAATAATACTGATTAGATTGCACATAGTGTTCCAGGTGTAATATTAAATATATAATATTTTGCAACAAGGAAAGTGTGGATAACCCGTTGTATTCGTATCACAGAACAGAAGTGTATTCATTCATATTATCTATATCACCAATTCCGTGTAACTGTCATCATAAAACTTTAAAAATGAAGTACAAAGAACCACTTTGTGATTAATATATTTAGGAAGGGGTAATGTTGAAATGGTTTAAATCTCTCTTTTTTTTTAAGGGGAGCCTATTTCTGAAAAGTTACAGCCCTATGAACGTATGGGAAGTTTTGGTTCAAAATAGAGGCCTCTGGCTTCATATTAGTGTCCAACAAAAAACAAAATTAAACCATCAGCTGTCCCTAAGTCTTCCATTATTAAATAGCTATGACACTCATTTTGAGAAAACCGGAAGATTTTCCTTCTATGTTGTTTGCATTTTGCTAATTTATCATCCTCAAAATGCACTTGATGAATGTCACGCGAGTCAGACAAAAGGTTGATTTATGGAAATTACAGTAAATTTAGATTACTATTCAACACATGTTTATATATACTTAAATATAGGAGTGATGCTTTATCAGTTGATACAGTAATAAAAAGTATTTACTCTACAACCCTACCATAAATAGCTGTCTCAAAAATTCCACGCGAGTCACGTTTGGACTCTGTCACGCGAGTCACATGCCATCAATGCATTCCAAAGTCAGAGTAATAATGCCAAATGAGATAGAGTTTGAATGCAAACAATTTAGCTTTAGTTAGTACATGTTTTAAGAGATATTTTATGGATTATAAATTTGATAAGAACATTTTAGAAGTAAAAATTAACTGTTATACATGTGTACATGCAGCCAGATTACTGAGGATCACTTCCTTGCTGCTCAAGCATTTTATTTAACCTGGCAGTGCATATTTTTAGAAAACGAAAGGGGGGGGGGGGCGAAGCAGAGGCGATGGAGTGAAGCGACCAACCAAGTAGGCATGGCCAGGGTTTTATGACGGGGGAGGGGGGGGGGGTGGGGGGGCAGGGGACAAACATAGTTTTTAACCGAATTACACCTAAAGTCAACGGGTATTGTGTGCACACGTAGCACACTTGGTGAGCACTTAGGCAAGAAACATGTAGAGAAAGCTGCGGAGTAGGGGCCTGCTATAGAGTACCTGCCAGGGCCCAGGGGGGGCAGAGCACGCTTAGCTTCTCTGGTTTAGCTGTTTAGAAATGTAAAAGCCAAATGAAAGTATTTGGGAATGCCCCACACACCAAAAATGAAACATTTGCTTTCATCACCAACTGAAAGAATATTTTTAATGTCAAGATTTGTATAGAATTTGCTTTGTTATTGACTAATTAAGCATTAAAAAGTTTGAAATTAAAACCATCAGGATACAGATCGATTCTTCCGTGTATGCTAATGCACATAGGCGTGGTATGCAGACTTGTCGATACATCCAGCCCGGCGCTAG
>JBAMJV010005853.1:0-83178 GCA_037951105.1 Echinarachnius parma
TATATGCCACATCTCGGAGCAAGACTTCAGTTTCGTACGGTTTTAAATTGTCCGTACTGGTCGATAGAGCGAAATCGGTAGTCCCATATGTTGAATTTCATGTATGGTTTCCGATTCTCCTATAAGGAGACACCCGAGAATTAAAAAAAATCATGTGAACTGAAAGATATAACTATAGGATCATGTTTTATGAAAAAAGTAAGCCCCCCCCCCCCCCCCCTTCCCCCCTCCACTTTCAAAACCATTCCGCGGTCCCTGCATAATCTTGTTAGACCGTACGTTTCAACAATTTGTAAATGAAATAATGATATTCAATTACAATTATGACTGTGCGCATGTAGCTATAGGGTAAAGTAGCTGTTTTAGACCATTTCGGCAAATTTTAAAACAATAATGAATCACATTCTGGCTCCAAGATGTGAGATATACCAATCCCTTATACAAGCTGAACAACTTTCCACTCAGTTTAAATTTTGTCGAGCGATGAGAAAATTATCTTTGAATCTTCCCTTACCCTATTTTTATATTTCCCTTGATCGTAATGCCCGGTAAATCTCTTTGGACCAGTGTGGCAAACTTAAAACAGTAAAAAAAAATTATTATAGAGGAGATTTTCTTCTACAAGTAAATATTTCATTAACTATAAATTATTGAGCGAAATGCCCGGTAAAACTCTCAAATTTTTCCTGGCGGAATATCCCCCCCCCCCCCCTTTAAAACATCCTGGGTATACGCCACTGTACGAAACTACATAATTATTTCTATTTTAGAAAATCAAATTTGAATATCCCCCCCCCCCCCCCCCCCCACTCTTCCGACTGGTGCGGACATTTAAAACCGTAAGAACAGTGTTAATTGAGCGTAATGCCCGGTAAAACTCTTTCGACCAATGCGGCAAAGTTAGAAAACAGATTCTGGTCGCGAGATGTGATATATTATAGAGGGGATTTTCTTCTACAAGGTAATATTTCATTAGCTGTAAATTATTGAGCGAAATGTCCGGTAGAC
Organism: Echinarachnius parma; assembly: GCA_037951105.1. NCBI lineage: Eukaryota > Metazoa > Echinodermata > Echinoidea > Clypeasteroida > Echinarachniidae > Echinarachnius > Echinarachnius parma. The sequence goes on from JBAMJV010005853.1 coordinate 1,009, forward strand.
TCTTTTGACCAGTGCGGCAAATTTAAAACAGTAAACAAAAAAATTGTTTTTAGCGTGAGTTGACATAAGCCACAATAAAGAGGGGAGTTTCTTCTCAAGTTGATATATTTCATTACCTCTATAATTTGTATTGAGCGCGCAGAAAAGCAAATTCAAATCTCCCCTTCCCCTACTATGCCTATAATACCAAACTACATGTATTTCTATTGAGCGAAATGACCGGTAAAACTCTTTTGACCAGTGTGGCAAATTTTAAATAGTAACAAAAAACGATCCTTCTTTTCCCCGCGAGAGGTGACATACACCGCAATAAAGAGGAGAGTTTCCTCTACAAGTCGTAATGTTTCATTAGCTCTAAATTTTATCGAGCGCGCGGAAAATCAAATTTGAATCCCCCAATCTTTCGACTAGTGCGGAAATATAAAACAGTAAAAACAGTTTTAATTGAGCGTAATGCCCGGTAAAACTCTTTCGATCAATGCGGCAAATGTAGACAAGTTAGAAAACAAATTCTTGTCGCGAGATATGATGTATTATAGAGTGAATTTTCTTCTATAAGGTAATATTTAATTAGCTGAAAATTATTAAGCGAAATGTCTGGTAAAACTCTTTTGACCAGTATTGCAAAACCTAAAACAGTAACAAAATGATTTTTTGTCACGAGAGGTGACATAAGCCACAATAAAGAGGGGAAGTTCTTTTACAAGTTGATATATTTCATTAGCTCCAAATTTGGATTGAGCGCGCATAATATCAGAATTTGAATCCCCTCCCTAACCTTTCAACTAGTGCGGAAATTTCAAACAGTAAGAAAACGAATTTTTGCCACAAACATTAAAGAGGGATATGATTATATACACCACGTTAAAGAGGAGACTTTCTTCTACAAGGTGATATTTCATTAGCTATACATTTTGTCAAGCACGAAGAGATTTACATTTAAATATTCCAACCACCCCCCCTCCAATGAACTTCAATAGAGAGTAATGGCCGGTAAAACCCTTCGACCAGTGCGTACGGACCAGTACGAAAATTTAAAACATAAGAAACTGAATTAAAGTTCCGAGATGAGGCGTATATCACGTGAAATAGGAGATCTTCATCTTTAATTTGTTATATCTCACTAGGTGTAAATTTTGTCGAGCGAGAAGAAAATGACAATTGAATCTACCCTCCCCCCCCCCCCCCCCCCCCCACCATGCGATAATTATAGTTTGCGAAATGAGCGATTTCGCTCTATCGACTTGTACGGAAAATTTAAAACAGTAAGAAACTGAATTCTTGCTCCGATATGTGGCATATATCACGTGAAAGAGGAGGTCTTTATCTTTAATTTGGTATATCTTACTAGCTGTAAATGTTGTCGAGCGAGAAGAAAATGACATTTAAATCTACCCCCCCCCCCCTATCAAGCGATATACATAGTTTGAGAAACGAACGATTTCGCTCTATCGACCATTACGGACAATTTTAAATAGTAAGAAATTGAATACTTGCTCCGATATGTGGCATATATCACGTGAAAGAGGAGGTCTTTATCTTTAATTTGGTATATCTCACTAGCTGTAAATTTTGTCGAGCGAGAAGAAAATGACATTTGAATCTACCCCCCCCCCCCCCCCTATCAAGCGATATAAATAGTTTGCGAAATGAACGATATCGCTCTATCGACGAATACGGAAAATTTAAACAGTAAGAAACTGAATTCTTGCTCCGATATATGGCATATATCACGTGAAAGAGGAGGTCTTTATCTTTAATTTGGTATATCTTACTAGCTGTAAATTTTGTCGAGTGAGAAGAAAATGACATTTAAATCTACCCCCCCCCCCCCTATCAAGCGATATAAATAGTTTGCGAAATGAACGATTTCGCTCTATTGACCAGTACGGACAATTTAAAACAGTAAGAAACTGAATTCTTGCTCCGATATGTGGCATATATCACGTGAAAGAGGAGGTCTTTATCTTTAATTTGGTATATCTCACTAGCTGTAAATTTTTTCGAGCGAGAAGAAAATGACATTTGAATCTACCCCTCCCCCCCTATCAAGCGATATAAATAGTTTGCGAAATGAACGATATCGCTCTATCGACGAATACGGAAAATTAAAACAGTAAGAAACTGAATTCTTGCTCCGATATGTGGCATATATCACGTGAAAGAGGAGGTCTTTATCTTTAATTTGGTATATCTCACTAGCTGTAAATTTTGTCGAGCGAGAAGAAAATAACATTTAAATCTACCCCCCCCCCCCCCTCCCTCTATCAAGCGATATACATATAGTGTACAAAATGAACGATATCGCTCTATCGACCAATACGGAAAATTTAAAACAGTAAGAAACTGAATTCTTGCCCCGATATGTGGCATATATCACGTGAAAGAGGAGGTCTTTATCTTTAATTTGGTATATCTTACTAGCTGTAAATTTTGTCGAGCGAGAAGAAAATGACATTTGAATCTACCCCCCCCCCCCTATCAAGCGATATAAATAGTTTGCGAAATGAACGATATCGCTCTATCGACGAATACGGAAAATTTAAAACAGTAAGAAACTGAATTCTTGCTCCGATATGTGGCATATATCACGTGAAAGAGGAGGTCTTTATCTTTAATTTGGTATATCTTACTAGCTGTAAATGTTGTCGAGCGAGAAGAAAATGACATTTAAATCTACCCCCCCCCCCCCCTATCAAGCGATATACATAGTTTGAGAAACGAACGATTTCGCTCTATCGACCATTACGGACAATTTTAAATAGTAAGAAATTGAATACTTGCTCCGATATGTGGCATATATCACGTGAAAGAGGAGGTCTTTATCTTTAATTTGGTATATCTCACTAGCTGTAAATTTTGTCGAGCGAGAAGAAAATAACATTTAAATCTACCCCCCCCCCCTAACAAGCGATATACATATAGTGTACAAAATGAACGATATCGCTCTATCGACCAATACGGAAAATTTAAAACAGTAAGAAACTGAATTCTTGCCCCGATATGTGGCATATATCACGTGAAAGAGGAGGTCTTTATCTTTAATTTGGTATATCTTACTAGCTGTAAATTTTGTCGAGCGAGAAGAAAATGACATTTAAATCTACCCCCCCCCCCTCTATCAAGCGATATACATAGTTTGAGAAACGAACGATTTCGCTCTATCGACCATTACGGACAATTTTAAATAGTAAGAAATTGAATACTTGCTCCGATATGTGGCATATATCACGTGAAAGAGGAGGTCTTTATCTTTAATTTGGTATATCTCACTAGCTGTAAATTTTGTCGAGCGAGAAGAAAATGACATTTGAATCTACCCCCCCCCCCCCCCCCCTATCAAGCGATATAAATAGTTTGCGAAATGAACGATATCGCTCTATCGACGAATACGGAAAATTTAAAACAGTAAGAAACTGAATTCTTGCTCCGATATGTGGCATATATCACGTGAAAGAGGAGGTCTTTATCTTTAATTTGGTATATCTTACTAGCTGTAAATTTTGTCGAGCGAGAAGAAAATGACATTTAAATCTACCCCCCCCCCCCCCCCCCACCTATCAAGCGATATAAATAGTTTGCGAAATGAACGATTTCGCTCTATCGACCAGTACGGACAATTTAAAACAGTAAGAAACTGAATTCTTGCTCCGATATGTGGCATATATCACGTGAAAGAGGAGGTCTTTATCTTTAATTTGGTATATCTCACTAGCTGTAAATTTTGTCGAGCGAGAAGAAAATGACATTTGAATCTACCCCTCCCCCCTATCAAGCGATATAAATAGTTTGCGAAATGAACGATATCGCTCTATCGACGAATACGGAAAATTTAAAACAGTAAGAAACTGAATTCTTGCTCCGATATGTGGCATATATCACGTGAAAGAGGAGGTCTTTATCTTTAATTTGGTATATCTCACTAGCTGTAAATTTTGTCGAGCGAGAAGAAAATAACATTTAAATCTACCCCCCCCCCCCTATCAAGCGATATAAATAGTTTGCGAAATGAACGATATCGCTCTATCGACGAATACGGAAAATTTAAAACAGTAAGAAACTGAATTCTTGCTCCGATATGTGGCATATATCACGTGAAAGAGGAGGTCTTTATCTTTAATTTGGTATATCTCACTAGCTGTAAATTTTGTCGAACGAGAAGAAAATGACATTTAAATCTACCCCCCCCCCCCTATCAAGCGATATACATATAGTGTACAAAATGAACGATATCGCTCTATCGACCAATACGGAAAATTTAAAACAGTAAGAAACTGAATTCTTGCTCCGATATGTGGCATATATCACGTGAAAGAGGAGGTCTTTATCTTTAATTTGGTATATCTCACTAGCTGTAAATTTTGTCGAGCGAGAAGAAAATGACATTTGAATCTCCCCCCCCCCCCCCCCCTATCAAGCGATATAAATAGTTTGCGAAATGAACGATATCGCTCTATCGACGAATACGGAAAATTTAAAACAGTAAGAAACTGAATTCTTGCTCCGATATGTGGCATATATCACGTGAAAGAGGAGGTCTTTATCTTTAATTTGGTATATCTCACTAGCTGTAAATGTTGTCGAGCGAGAAGAAAATGACATTTGAATCTACCCCCCCCCCCCTATCAAGTGATATACATATAGTGTACAAAATGAGCGATTTCGCTCTATCGACCAGTACGGAAAATTTAAAACAGTAAGAAACTGAATTCTTGCTCCGAGATGTGGCATATACTACGTGAAAGAGGAGGTCTTTATCTTTAATTTGGTATATCTCACTAGCTGTAAATTTTGTCGAGCGAGAAGAAAATGACATTTGAATCTACCCCCCCCCCCCCCCCCCCCCCTATCAAGTGATATACATATAGTGTACAAAATGAGCGATTTCGCTCTATCGACCAGTACGGAAAATTTAAAACAGTAAGAAACTGAATTCTTGCTCCGAGATGTGGCATATACTACGTGAAAGAGGAGGTCTTTATCTTTAATTTGGTATATCTCACTAGCTGTAAATTTTGTCGAGCGAGAAGAAAATGACATTTGAATCTACCCCCCCCCCCCTCCCCCCCTCCTCCCCTATCAAGCGGTATACATATATTGGCTATTTGAAGACGCAGTACAATTACGTTCTCGATCTATTCGTAAAAACGTTTTCCGAATTTTTGGATTGCTCGTGAGGTTTTGCCTTATATAGTCAAAATTACAGAGATGTTCTCTTGAAATTTGCAATGTATTACTCTTTTCATCCTATTGATGAAGTTATATTATATACTTTGATGGTAACATGTGAAAAAACACGTTTTTACTGCGTTCGTAGTGCACTTGAAGGTAGCCAATTTTTGTATTTGTTCATTTGAAGCCACTCTATATGGTCGCTGGAGTAGTGGTCGCGTACTTCTGTGCGGGGAAGATGATTGCGAAACACACACGCAATGTGATAGTCTTTGTGTACAGACTCCGAATTTCGTACTTTGTTTTGTTGACTAAAAGCACTTAGTCTCGCACAATCAGGCGCGAAAAGAATGAACCTAGGGATTGTAATGTTTATTTGCTATATAATTGAGTGTCAATGCGCTTGTAATCGGGGATTATGCAGTATAATCTTTATTGTGATTTATCGAAGATGTATTGGTTTGTTGGATGATTACCATGAAAGCAATGATTATAATAATTGATTACTGCTTCATTCAGCTCAGCATGTAATATTCCAGATGGTTTATTTAATATTCCAAGGATTCTTAATTATTTTACAAAAGATCATTGACATTCATAAAAATGTAATCTTCTTAAGATTAATCCATATCCATTTTAAACCAAGTTTAAGTTAACATATCTCTTGTAACTTGTTGGCAACATAAGTTTGACATATCTCTTGTAACTTGTTTGGGCAACAGAAGAATGAAATGCATTTTGATTTGCTAAAGTCACCCTATAAGTTATGGAGAAGTTTACGATTGAATGAAAAGTGTTAATTCTGGTACGCTTTTTGATTGTAGTCAAAGTCAGTGGGTAGAAGGTGATAACATTTGTCATAGATTTTCACCTTTTCACTAAGTAAACAGTGATTGTTTTGCATCATCATATATAATTATGTTAAAGGTGAATGACAGTAGTGGGAAACGCCCCACCCCCTAAAAATGAAATGTACGCTCTTATTACCAACCATGTGAAAGAATATAGTTTTAATAATATGGGATTATACACATTTGGCCAAGAAACCGCCTACTAATTGATATATTTGCAAAATTATAAATTGATCTGTTGCAGATAGATTTCGCCAACGCGGAATAATTTGACCAAGTGCATTCGCTATACAGGCTTGTCCCCAGCTTGTCGATATCTCCAGTCCAGCGCTAGCGGCGCGGACAGGTGCGAACGGGCGGTGGATTTATTTTCACGGGCGGGTATTGGATTTCTTCCGATATTTCTGCATTTAACGCATCGTTAGGTTCGGATTTTACCACACAAGTCCTTTTTAGATACTTATTCAACACTATTGATCAATTATAAATGTTTTCTGTAACTTTCCCAAAACTGTTATGTTATTCATCTTTAATTTGTCTCAAAAATGGCAGTGAGCACTTTTGAAAAAAATCTGTTAATGGATTACTTTTAAATAATCAAAAAGTGAAAAGGGTCTTTTAAATTGAAAAATAAATGAACTCACTTAATCCTGAAAAAAAAAAAAAAAGTACGCACCCCCCCCCCCCTTTCTGAAGCACCCAATGCCCCCCCCCCCCCCCCCCCATGTAATTCAGAAAGGTCCACTTTTGATCAGTCTCGGACCCCCCTTAATTATTACACGACTTAACCAGTGGTCTCGGCCTCAACATTTGTTGGCGGGACACCGCCCCCCCCCCCCCCCCCCCCCCCCCATGTGGGCCCGTGATGCCTTTTGTTGTGTGTTGCTACTACATAGAATGGCACCTTCTATTTTCGAGCATTGTTTTTTTAGACACAAATATATGCCTACCCCAGGTTTTTTTTTCGGAGTTGATTTGATATAATTAAATTGATGTTGTGTTACTCTTTTATTCCTCAAAATGAAGCATTTTGATGAATTCATTACATTTAAAACTTATTTATTTTAGGCTTATTTTGGAGCGCCTTATAAATAATAATACATGAATGTTACATATTAAATTAATTCAATATCAATCGTGCAGTTTCATGCCAGATCGGCAGCATTAAAAAAAAGGATTTTCACATATTATTACAAATAAAAGTACAATGATCCGATAATGTGACCCCCCCCCCCCCTCCCCCCCCCCCCCCCCCCCCCCCCCCCCGGCCCGAAAAGGTGAATGAACTTCGGTCTTTCATATAGCCTTTTGACAAGGCCTCTCGTCTGAGCTGAGTTGAATGCACGGATAGTGGTTTCGCCGCTCGCCGGATAGTCTCCACCACGCGTTCAGTCGTTCCTGCAGCGCAGCCATTCGATATGATTATTCAGACGCCAAGCCTTGCTAAAAGGCTATCTTTCATATTGCATTCATTTTGTACACATGACTGGCTTCAGTTTCGAGGACTGTGTGAAGAATAGCCAGACCCTGATAAACCGTCGTTGCAAAAACGTGAAAAAACATAAATAATGGGCAGGAAAGCCAGGTATAGAAAGTACAAAGCCGTAGATCCGTTCTGCGTTGGCGAAAGAAAAGACCTCTTGAAGCGGTGAGTACACTCAGAATCTTGCAACTCGGTATTTTAATGGCTGCATGCGTGGAAACTTCATCCAGCCCCACGTGTACACATTTGTGTTAGCATGGTTAGTTCATTGAGGGATAGTGATTCAGAATTTTGTGAAGTCATCAACGTAGGAATTAACTTTTTTTTATGGGGGCTACTTTTCCCATTGCCTCAAAAAACCAAGGGGCTACTTTAAGAAAAGTGGGGGCTACTTTTGAAAAAAGGGGGCTACTTTTTAAAAGCCATATTGACTATTGTAACTGTACGGAACCGTACAGTTATTATAATTATGACTATTCAAATCAGGGATCTCGCCAAGCCGTTGCGTAAATTGTATCCCCAACTACTTGCGACAGGCGTAAATTTTGATGAGATCATACCGCCATGTGTAAAATCAATAGATTCACGACAATTTCCCCATATTTGCAGACACCATTTTCATAATTCCAATTTCATTATTTTCCTCAACAAATACGACAAATCTTATTGCCGAATGAATACACAATCTTCTCTCGATCGAGTCTCAAAACGTAACACGATCTGCCAAGGCACAAACATGCGAGAGCAGAGAAACAATAATGCAGTGTTTCGCGCTTTAATTCATCTGTATGGCGATAATATAACAAACATTGATGCTTTGATGGATTTATGTACCAATATTTACGGAAATATAGTTCCAAAATATTCAGAATTACCTGTTTCGAGCAAAAAATTAGTTTTCCCGAAGTATAAGAACGAAAACTGTAGCGCTTGTTCAATACTTATCGTACTATACTGAATACGTATTAGTCTATACATGCGAACGTAACGGAACGTTGGCCCAGCTGCATAAAGCGTTTGAGAATTGGCCATAGTTTGCTTCTTTTTTCTTCTTTTTCTCGGATGGTTATTCACTTAAAGTTTCAGGCCTGTCAGCTTCCGGCGGATTAGGCCGTTTGGAGGATCCTGCTTTCAAGAGAAAGCACTCTATGTTGCGAGATATTTGTTCCGAATAAAAATGCAAATGTATCCGAATTCCGTCGTGTATAACTTATAGTGCTGTTGACGAGTCCCGGGTACCCGGGTCCCGCCGAAAAATGTCGAGTCCCGGGCGCAAAAATCGATACTCGATATCCCGAAAAAAAAGCAAAAAGTCCCCTTTTTGAACGCCCGAGTTATCTGCCCACTCTCATTTTCTTTTCATTCCTTTTTCCCTCTTTGAACTCCAGAGTTATCTGCCCACTCCCATTTTCTTTTCTGTTCCTTTTGTGTTCATGCTCTCTGTAATAATATGCTAGTTATCATTCAGTTCACCAACTCCCACATACATGATACATTTACACGCGCTCAATGCATAGTCCCCAAAATGCATAGTCCCCAAAATCAACCACTGATCGACTATTCATGCATATTCATGATGTCACAGCCAATCAAAAGGCGACACGCACTTGAGATCAGATCGGTGCCTCGCTAGCTAGCCCATACATGTACATGTAGTGCGCTGTACCTGATATATATACAGTACCACATACATCAGCCTCGTAACTCAGACACACATTCATCGAACACTGCACTACACACACATACACACGCTCAGTTTGAATGCCCAAGGCCACGCCCACTCCCCAAATCAAGCGAACACTGCACAGATCTCAGGAGTAGGCTATGCAGTATGCACCACAGACAAGGGCCAAGGCAGACATATTCAATACTCCCAGAATAGCCATCTTCCAACACTCATATCAGCTGTTAACATTGTCTCCTTTGTGCGTAGCTAAGAAGAGAGACAGGGAGAGAGGCGAGGGAGTGATGAGTTTTTTTCCCCTCACTGCAGGCCCTCGCTTTCCCTCCCTCGGCCTCTCTCTTCTCTTATAAAGTAAGGCTGAGTCGGTTCGGTCGATCACACCGGTTACCGACCGTTTCAATCGGGACCCGGTTCGGTATATCGGGAAACAGTGCCCCGAAAAAAAAATAAAAAAAATAAAATGTTAAAAAAGAAATTAAGATTATCACAATAATGTAGCGGAATTCAAATAAAAACGGGGCAATTGATATCATTTACTTTAAAGAGTGGTTATTTTCGAGAAATTCTTGGTTCATTACTTCATTTGACAGTCAGAAATTGAACAGGAAGCGCAAAATTGCTAGTCATTTGAACGATATTGTCGGCGGATGTGCACACAATGTTAGTCCGATACTCCAGGGGAGTTGTCTGATGGATCTTTGTATGATCCAGCTGATGAGCCAGTGCATTCAAAAAGTGGCTCAAAATACGTTTTTTGGTCATTTGCACCATTTAAAAATGTTTTGATATTCTACTTACATGATTTCATGGCGTTTGACAGCCGAACAGAAACAAAAATGAGCCCCAAAACAATGAAAACAACTACTCAAAACATCGATAAAAAACGACTACATCGCTCCCATTATATTCGCTCGTATACCCTGTGTGCAAGTTACGGGACTATGTTCCAGTCCGCCCTCTATCGGCAAGATCCATCCGCCAGGAATTGGGGAAGTCCCCGGCGGATGGATCTTGCGCAAGAAAAGAGACCCCGTAACTTGCACACAGGGTATACGAGCGAATTGGAGTGATGTAGTCGTTTTTTATCGATGTTTTGAGTAGTTGTTTTCATTGTTTCGGGGCTCTTTTTTTTTCTGTTCGGCTGTCAAACGCCATTCGAAATCATGTAAGTAGAATATCAAAATGGTGTTGATTGCGAAAAGGCTAATTTATAGCCACTTTTTAAGGGCATGCAGTGGCTCACTGTCACAAGCGATCGTACATGTGATGTTTCCCCCGCCCGACTAGCGGGCTAAGTTTCTGTGAACCGTGTTGCGATGGGCAATGGTGAACAAACGATCGATTTCTAGGTCCAATTTACTTTGAAAAAAAGTACTTTTCATTCGAAACTGAGTTAATTCTGGATAGTCTGTAACTATTTTCCCGTAAAGATTGATATGTAAATCCATAAAAGCCTCGGTATTTATAATGTTATTTGCATATAAAAAGAGCAATATAAGCCCCATACAGTGCATTTTTGCCGATGCGTGCACGATTGCGTGATTTTACCGGTCGAGTTTCAAGGGTAAAAATTTATCGGGATACCGGTTCCCGACCGGTAAAAGTTTATCGGGACCCGGTTCCGACAATTACCGACATGACTCAGCCTTATTATAAAGTATTGATTGTCTTATCAGCTGAGTTAAAAGTTTCCATGTTTTGTTTTTCTCAGCGACTTGGCCTTTTTCTTTGACGTTTATTTGACTTTGAATCCGAGGCTTATCTCTAACTTTTAGTTGAGCAATGAGCATACGCAGCATATCAGGTTTTTCTTTTCATATTTTATGTTTTCATTTTTTCTCGTATTATGGGTCTTGTTGTTGTAATCTACTTGTGTTGTTTTCTTAGCTAACCAAGGAGGTAATAAACTAGTCAAGTGCCTCATTGTGCTAACAGGTGGCACATTTCGTACTAATCTTGTCAGGTTGAAGTTCTTAAAATAAATATGTTCATTTTTTTCCTGCAAGAGAAAGAGAGAGAGAGCAGCACTTGTGGACATTTATTGCGCAATGTATTGTATCTGACTGTATTGCAGTGTCACGTCTGAGTGTGCATATTTAGGGGGGGCCTCCAAGGCACTGTGTGTATGCTATGTGAAAATGAATAGAGTCCTAGTATTGTTTGGTGATTGGGTAGGAAAAGTGGAAGAGGGTGTGTCCGTGCGCGCCGTGGGGGTGTGTATGCTTGCTGCTCGGTGATTGGCCGTACAAGTTTCTGGGGCGAGTGCAAACTGAACGCATGGCGTGACTGATGGCCATGCATGTAGTACAAACATGAGCAAAACTCAAAGAAAATGAAAATACATGGAACGGGTTCAGCATGGAGGCGGCCTTGGTTGCTGGCCTGGGTGTACTGGTAATATTTTATATCCATGAGTGTAGAATGCGGACGGATTTATAACTACTTGACGGGTGATCGAGTTTCATCATAATTGCATCGCTGTTACGTTCACACACTCGGGTCGGTCAAATAAATGCTTGCTTCAACCACCAACCCATATGTACACACTACACACACACACACACACACACACACACACACAAGCATGTAGGCATTAATTTCGGGTACCCGGGACTCGCCCGAAAAATTATCGCGAGTCCCGGGTAGTAAATATACCCGAAATCGACAGCTCTAATAACTTACGAGATTGCCAGCGCAGCTGGCTAATGTATGTACGTGTACAAATATTTACGTCAATCGCGTACGTAGCTCGCGAGCACGCCTTATCGCACGTACGCGGCGCTCTACCGTCTTTGCCTTCGCTGCGGCGCTATGCGATGCGCGCGATGAGGGGTATATTTAGGTACGATTCGGTCGCTAACAGTTTAGCACTGTCGCACGCGCTGCATGCATTCCTACTACGGAAGTACTACGGACGGGACTTGCATACTTATTTGTGCCATGCATGTAAAGACCAGTATATATCAGTAAGATACCGTACTTCGAAGCAGACAAGCGTAGCAGTGTTGACATCTTTCTTCACATCATATCGGCGCGGCACGCGCACGGCCATGCATGCATTATTATTTAGTCGGATTGTGTGTGCGTGCGAGCTAGCAGTGAGATGCGTCATTGAACTGCAAGCTCGTGTCCGTCGGGACTGCTCTGGTGGGGGCGACTCTTCGTAGAAGGGTCGCCCGCTCAAGTAGAGTTTTCAGGATTTTAGGGGGCGATTTTGATACTCACGGGGGCGAAATCGCCCGTCGCCCCCGTGTATTTCCGACGTTGGAAGTCATGGAAGTACTTTTACAAAATATTGGCATTGCAAATAGGCTTTTCTAGACTAATGTATATACTGCATGTGCACAGGGAGTGAGAAGCTAAATAGGTTACGTTACGGTACTGATTTTTCTGAAAATATTCTAATTTAATGAATAATGCAATTTTCAATTCTTATTCGACATCTACTACTAGAGTAAATGGTCCAATCAGTTGGACCATTTACACGCAATATACGCTGGAGATAAGCATACCGCCCATTCGTACACTGTACCGTTCCAAAGTTGAATGCTATGTTTTAGGACGCGGACGCATCGGTAAGGAAAACGGACGGGAAATAATGTTTTTTCTACATTTTGCAGTCTTCAAAACAACAGAGTCGGTAATTATTATCAAAGTATATGAATTGTGGATAACATAAACGAAAGTTTATTTGCATTTGCTGGTAAATGGAGGGAGAAATTGGCCGACAAAAAATGTTTTTGTGTTGGAAAGTGCAGCAGGCGGAAGAGGTTGATCTCCGCACAACGCTATTGTAATGTACCTATGTGCATGTGTGTCTATTTATTAATTTTATCGATCATGACTTGAGAACTCAGAAGTTGAGTTGAGACAGTATTGACATGATCATGTTGTGCTCCACATTAACTTTTTCTTAGTGGCCCTGTCAGGCCACCAAAGCCTTGAATTTTCAAATTGTTGATGGCCCAAACCGAATAATTGGGGCGCTAATGCAGTTTTGTACCCCCTTTTTTTTTTGCATCACTTTAAACTCAACTAAATTGGTTCGTATTACTCGCTGCAATTTGTCCTTATCCCTCGAGTACCGTACTCCTGCGGTGCGCGTGCGTGCCGTACCGGTTACGTCCAGATCTGTATGGTGGCTCTAAATGTGAAACGTAATCAAGCGATCAAGCGGGTGGTCGTATGATCCTGTTTTTTCTTAGTTTTACATTTAGAGCCACCATGAATCCGCTCGAGCTTAGGATGTAACCGCGCGTACTGCAGGAGTACGGTACTCTCTCCACTCGCAAGTCACCGGTAGCTAGCGGCATAGCTGCTCGTGAAGTCCCGCTACTTCGATTTTAACTAATGCTGTAACTGACCTTGATGATCGGATCGTTTGATCGGATCGGCAAAATTTTATCGATCTTCGAAATCGGATCGATGATCGGGATCGGATGATCGGCTATTAAAAAAAAAAAAAAAAAAAAAAAAAAAAAAAAAGCTTTAATTTGCATCACTTTGCAACAAAACTGGTTCGTTACTTACTGCACATTTTTGTTCTGGTCACTCGATAGTCCGCCGTAGTATTTTTTATAAACATTAAAGCCATTTGGACGACTTAAATCAATATTTTGGATGCGCCGAGGTTGCTTGCTCGCGCAGGGCTGGCGCTAGCGTGGCCAACCGGTAGAGATACGGCGGAGAAGACCGTCAGCGGATCGCGAGGCTATGCTTTCACGTGCTTTATAACGGCATCGCGGCGCAGCATGCACGCAGGTAGCACGCGACAGGTGATCTATCTCCGTCCATGTGACCTATTTTTGTTGATGTTGTTGTTATAATTATAGTTACTTAACTTTTGCATTTTGTTGTTTTTAGTTTGACATCGTTTTTTTATGCTGTTGCTGCATGCATTTTCAGTCAGATTTTTGCGCATCGCTTGTTTATTTTATCCTGTTTCCTTAATTGAATTGCAGCTTGATTATTATATTACTCAGTATAAAATAATAATTAAGAATAAGATATTTTGATTTCTTTGTTGCTGTTTTTCACGACTGATTTTCTAAAAAATAACTGGAGTTTATTTAACTTTTTTGTTATTCTTTGTTCTCCTTTAGAATCAGTTTAACTCGATCAACAAGTTGGGTACATGATGTATTATAAGCTACATGCAGTAAATAATTCTGAAAAAACAAACAAACAATAGAAAACATAAAATTAAGGGGACATTTTTTAAATAAACAAAGTAATAGTAATACACAGGTGTACCCCAATAATTTTCGTGCCCCCCCCCCCCCCCAAACCAGTCCGACCACCTTCGCCACTGGCTACATGTGTTTGTTTGTTTGTTTGTATTTGATTAGTGTGTATTGCTTTGTTATTTTGCAACTAGTACATAAGTTTGTTCGCTAATTACTTGTACCAATAGCCCCAATACCGATCCCCACGTCATTCAACAATCCGAAATGTTTTAAATGTACTAAAAATAATAGCCCCCGCCCCCAAACTTTCCGTCGTCCGGCGTATAGGCCTACTCAAGAAACAAAGTACCCTCCCCCAGTCTACTGAGAAGTGAGAAGGCTGCCACCCCCTCCCCGATACAAAACGAGTACCGGGTATTATATTTTAAAATATATAAATTATTGTTATGTATTGTTATTGTTATGTATAATAATAATAACAATAATATCGATTTATATAGCGCCTAATATGATTGATAAATGACGGAAATGATGAACTGATGAGGATGACAATGAATGATCATTATGAAGATGGCGATGCCAATGATTATTATGATAAAAAAGAGGATGGTAATGATCCATGATGAAGATGAGGATGATGGTGCATGTTTGACTCGTGGCAACTCCCCGATAAAATGTAAGTAGTATATAATTTATTATTATTTTTAATTGCGTTACGTACAATTATTGCAATATATGGGGAGGTCCTCAATACAGTGTGACAAAAAAATGAAGAAAGCGTTAGCCTAATGGCAGTGTGAACGAAATAATTACAGTTCCCCAATTTGCGTGCCCCCCCCCCCCCCCCCCTGAAAAAATACAAAATCACACGGTCGCACATAAACTAAATCATAATCAGGGGCCGCAGAATGTTTTGATTTTGGGGGTGGGGGCTGACCACATTTCAATTGTTATCATAACTATCTTATCATCACCATTATTTTCAATTTGACGTTTATATTATGATGTTTTTCATCAAGTATACAATTTCACAAGCCGCCATCCGTCGGAAATAATAAGTATTTATATTTTGAACATCATCATGAGTACATAAAAATAAAAATCGCCCCGTCGCACATGGAAACTAAATCATAATCAGAGGCCGCATTGATATTGGGGGATGGGGGAGGGGGCTGACCACATTGTCCACATTTCAATTGTTATCATGATTATCTTATCATCACCATTATTTTCAATTTGACGTTTATGTTATGATGTTCATCATCAAGTATACAATTTCACAAGCCATCATCCGTCGGAAATAATAAGTATTTATATTTTGAACATCATCATGAGTACATAAAAATAAAAATCGCCCCGTCGCACATGGAAACTAAATCATAATCAGAGGCCGCATTGATATTGGGGGATGGGGGAGGGGGCTGACCACATTGTCCACATTTCAATTGTTATCATAATTATCTTATCATCACCATTATTTTCAATTTGACGTTTATATTATGATGTTCATCATCAAGTATACAATTTCACAAGCCATCATCCGTCGGAAATAATAAGTATTTATATTTTGAACATCATCATGAGTACATAAAAATAAAAATCGCCCCGTCGCACATGGAAACTAAATCATAATCAGGGGCCGCATTGATATTGGGGGATGGGGGAGGGGGCTGACCACATTGTCCACATTTCCACATGTCCATGATTATCTTATCATCACCATTATTTTCAATTTGACGTTTATATTATGATGTTGATCATCAAGTATACAATTTCACAAGCCATCATCCATAGAAAAAATAGAGTATTTATATTTTGAACATCATCATGAGTACATACAAATTAAAATTGCATGGTCGCACGGAAACTAAATCATAATCATGGGCCGCAGAATGTTTTCGGGGTGGGAGGAGGGGGCCGACCACATTTCAATTGTTATCATAATTATCTAATCATCACCATTATTTTCAATTTGACATTTATGTTATGATGTTTATCATCAAGTATACACTTTCACGAGCCATCATCCTACTAGAAATAATAAAGTATTTATATCATGAACATCATCATGAGAAAGAGTACATATTAATTATTAATCATAACAAAAACGCATAATCGCACTATCCATGGTCGCACGTGAAACTAAATCATAATCAGCGGTCACATAATTATGTTTTTGATATTGGGGGGGGGGGGGGGTGGTGGAGTTGGCTGACCACATTTCAATTGCATTATCATAAGTATCATTTTAAGTCCCTCATGCTCATGTTTATCTCATCTTCCTCGTCATTACATTTATACTCAAAGCGTAAACAAATTATAATTCTTTAAATTGAAAGAAGGATCGGCCGAATGTAGTCCTCGCACGCGCAACACAAGTCAAAATTGGAGCGTCCGTCATCTTCCTAAAAAGGAAAGAAAAAAAAAACATGTTATGATTATGTTTATATAGTTAAATTTTGACGCCATTAATCAATAACAACATATCAAACAATTTATATACTCTCTCGATCTCCCGGAATTCGGGGACCGGGAGATCGAGAGTGCAAATTTACAGTTTATATTATACATGTATACTAATAATTATGTACCAGCTTTCCCCTGAATCTTAGGCCTTGCTGGCGACTATATAGATCAACAAATCGTTTTTATGTCCTCTTCCATAATTTATCAGCATTCTCTATCAGTCGGCCGACAGTAAAAGACTGAATTTAACATGTAAAAGAGGATATGAAAACGATAATTCGTTGATCTATAATAGCTTGCGACATAGGACACGCATGCCGCCCGCATGCATGCACGGCGCCAGCGCGGCGCCGATCGTGCGCGCGCCGGGTCTGACGGCCTGGAGTTCATGTGAACATCCGTCGGGAATATCGTTCAAATGACTAGCAATTTTACGAGTCTTGTTCCGATTTTCGCCTTTCAAAACGAAGTAAACTAACAAAGAGTATCTCGAAAATAACATTTTTTTCAAGTAAATGATATAGATTGTCCCTTTTTAAAATTTCAATTCCGATATTCTTGCAAAGAAAATGGATGGTTTTCTCCCGGGATTTTTTTTTTTTTTCACGTAAGTCATAACACATAAAAAAAACAAAAACAAAATTTCATCCGATCCGATCTCCGATCTTTTCTGCATGATCGGAAATCGGCAAAAACGGCAAAAAAGCCATGATCGGATCGGGATCGGCATGCCGATCCGATGATCGGTTACAGCGTTAATTTTAACGACCGCGAAGCCAGTGCCACGACGCTTTCAAAACCATTGATTAAAGTCGCCAAAAGGGCTTAAATTTTGACTAAAATATTACAACAGACCATCGAGGGATAAGGACAAAGTGCACTGAGTAATACAAACCAATTTAGTTGAGTTTAAAGACAAATAAAGTGATGCAAAAAAAAGGGGTACGAATCTGCATTAGAGCCATAATTGGTGGCCCGAAAGACCGGGAAGAGAAAAGAATACAAAAACAGAATTAAGTTGGCAATGTCGTCACGAACAGATGAGATAGGAATAGGCAATATTAATAAATATGTTTTCTGCAAATTTCTGCAAATGATTTAAATAAAACAGTATAAATTAATGTCAGTCTCATTGCACAGTGTACATGTACAAATTGCCAATGGCAATGCATGTACTACAAATTTTGGTGGAATGATCGGGCCACCAAGATCTGTCCTTTTTAATTTGTTGGTGGCACCGGGCCACTGGGACAGTACTAACTGCCGTTAATGCAGCATGCAGTTTACCCCTTGACTTGCAGGGGTGACTCACTGCTAATGTCAAGCCTTTTGTTCATTCTTCCTTATAAAGTTTTTCTATCTTTTTCTTTTCTTCTGTTACTCTGTCCTCAGTCATGAAAATGCATTCAACAAAGCCCCAAAAAAAGAGGACTTTGAGCAGAAAGCTCCCAAAGGGTTTCTCGAGCTGATGGAAACAATCGAGCACAGTAAAGCAGCGAGGAGTCAACCAAAGAAGAAGAAGAAGAACAAGTCAGAGGGAAAATCTAATGAGAGCAGCGCTGGAACTGAAAGTAAGTAACATAAGATTGTTAGAACTCTAGATTAGGGTTACAAAATTGGCTAGTATTAGTATTGAAATAAATAAAAGACAGATTTGCTCCCCAAAACTTAAGTGGAGTTGATGGAATCGATGGAGCACAGTAAAGCAGCGAGGACTCGACCAAAGAAGAAGATGGAAAATCTAATGACAGCAGCACGCTGAAAGTAAGTAACAATGATTGTTCTCTAGAACAGGGTTCAAAAGTTGGCTATTAGTATTGACCTAAAAAAAGAAAGATTTGATTGTTTGATTGTTTCCAAGATCAGGGCTCTTTGAATAAATTTAAATCTTTCCTGAAGAGTGGGGGGAAACCAAAGATCGTAAAATTGTAAAATGCAAAAAAAAAAGGAAAACTACCTACCGTATTGGTCTGACAGATAACAAAAGAAGGTTTGAGCGCCACTGCTGGGAATCCGATGACCAATACTTGGACTGGGTCGACAGAATTGTGACCAACATCATGAACAAAGAAAAAAAGGAGATATTGAAGAGAGGGGGAGACCAGGATATCCAAGTACAATGCCCCAAATGGAAATTTCTCAAAATGTATTATTTTACATTTTAGACAAGACGAGAAAAGAAAGTTTTAAAAGGCCACCACAGGGAATCAGATGACCAGTACTTAGAACGTGTCGATAGGATTGTGACCATCACCTTTATTAAAGAAAAGATGGAGATGCCGAAGAGTTGGGAATGATATGTAAATATGCAGAGAAGGAATAATAGTAATTGTTATCGATCTTTATTTCAGACAAGAAAAAGAAGTTTGAGCGTCATCGATGGGAGTCTGATGACCAGTACCTGGATCGGGTCGACAGGATTGTGACCAACATCGTGCATAAAGAGAAGATGGAGATATTGAAGAGCGGTGGGGACCAGGATGCGGGCGCCAAGAAACTGACCAAGGAGAAGCAGCGGAAGATGAAAAGGATCAAGAAAACTGCAGCTGCTGCCAAGAAAAAGTGAGTTTTTATTTAAGATTTAAAACTGTATTGACGAATTTCGGCTAAAACCTCATGTTGTTATTGATGCTTGATTGAAGTGGGCATGAACACTAATGATGGACCAAGTTCATAAGTAATTGTCTTGAGTTAATGTTTATAATGCCAACATTTATTATGTTTCCAAACAGTTTAATCTATTGCCTATATCATTTTTTTTTTCAAGCAAGTTAATGCTGAGCCAATTTGAAGACAACACTAAACATTTTACAGAATATATACGAATAGCCTTGAATAAGTTATCAGATATTATGCTCTGTGAATAGTGAATCCTAAATCCCTTATTTTCTTCTTGTGAAATTAGAAGCAGTGATAGATTGTGATCCTTAGTTTACCAACTTGGAAATGTTCAAATAAACAATCTATCAAAACATTTTTTTTAATTAAGTAGTCTGAAAATGAAACCATCAAGCAGAATGAATTTAAAGAGGTGTTCTGGTCGAGTGGTCAGACTCAGAACTCTGCTCTTAGCATACATCAGCCCTGGTTTGAAACCTGGGATTAATCTCTCAGATGGTGACACTAAAAGGGCAGTCCCAAACAAAATTATCATAATTGATGGAATGCGACTGTAAAACTAAACAACGAATTAAAGTAAACAACCACTTTATTACAGGGATGAGTAACTACTGTATGCTTTAAAATCATATTTTGTATCTTTCAGGAAACTTGAGGAGTAGAAGGAATATTCCAAAGCTGTGAAGAGTGAGATGATGATTAACGTAAATACTAGTACAATCATAATTGATTGAATGCGTCTGTAAAAACTAAATAACCAACCGACAAACCATTTAAAGTGATAAGTGACTACTGAATGTTTCATACCTTCATTTTTGTTGTTTTTTCTCAGGAAAATTGAAGAGCAGGAGGACTATTCCAAAGCTATGAAGAATGAGATGATGATGGACCAACTTGAGGAGGATATGTTGAAAGGTATGCGCTGGCTTACAAGAGAATAATCTCTTGAAGTATCATCCATTGCCTGTGGGAATGTGGGGAGTGTATGCCAATTGCTTGATTTAGATGGTCATGGGTTAAAGTGTATACTGCTGGTTTAGGGTTGTTTGGTCTACTATTTCACATGGTCTATTGATGCCTACAACTTCTATTTACTCAAGTCGACTTCAAACTTGATTCCAAATCCAAATTCTGCTCATAGACAAAATATGTGTCTGCAGATTAAATGGGATTAGATCAAGCACCATGCTACTGGTCAGCATATTAGATATTAATCATGGGACATTATATAATAGCACAAGAGGCATGTTCAGAACATGTACAAACTGTTAAAGGTGCAGTTTAGTTTTGGTAGAGAGGGTGCTGCACATCACAATTTTTTTGTGAGATAATGAAAAACTGAGTGTTGAATTTGAGAGTATATGCAATTTTAATGGCAGAATAAACTTTATTTGGTCAAAATCGACCCAGAAACGGCTGAAATATCAATAAATATATCTGATCTTATGATTAATTGGGGCCCAAATAATTAGATGTTTTTAGAAAAAAGAAAAAAAAAATGCTTGCACTTTTTCAAAAATTTTCAAAAGCATTTTTCAAATAGTTGTTGATGATCTCTCTATTTGATCATTATATCAATAAAACATCACATGCATAATTTTGTATGAAAAATGGCTGAAACCAATGCCTTTTTAAAAAGCGCCCTCTTGTGTTTTAATGGCTCTTTTTGAATGATAACAGGCTTTTTACTTAGTTGTTTGTAATTTTGTATACCTTTCGAGCATGGTGGAGTTATAACTATTAGTTTATAATGTTACTGTGCAGGTTTTGGCTACTAAAGTTCAGCCTTACCAAAACTGTACTGCCCCTTTAAACACAGTTTAGTTATTTTGTGCAGTGTGTAAAATAACTGTATATTTATTTCTAAGTATGTACCTCATATGCCAGAAAAGAGTACAATGCCTACAGTTATTTCACTTAATCATGTATCAAGGTTTGTTTATGTTGAGTTTCCATGAGGAAGGCAAAGTGGTATGATTTGCAGTAAAGCAATTCAAGAAGAAGAGGTTGTAATTCCTGATATTACTGATATGGATTTTTTCTTCAACCAGTAGGATTTAGATGGTCCTAAAATTCAACATCCTCATACTGAGGACTTTGAAGAAACTAGAAAAAGAACATTTATAATGAAAGCCGTTTTTGTCTTCTATTGATACGAATCAAATCATACTTTAAATGCTATAATGTCATACATGTACTCTATTTTTTCCAGATAAAGTTGAATTTGGAGAAGTGGCGATGGCACCACCTGTGCTGACCAAGGCACCCAGGAAGAGCCAGGACAAAGCCAAAGTAAGTTTAAATCTTTTGGGGATTTCAGTTTTTAATCACTGGAGCACTACATAGACCATAATTATATAAAACAGGGCTTGACACTGGGAGTGGCCCAGTGGTCCAGGGCCAGTATAAATTGATGTTGGTCCAGTACAGTTCCTAAAAATCTCATGTTAGTGACCAGAAGGTCAATAGATTTTGAAAATCAGTGTTATGGCCCAAGAAATATATAGGAATTCCAGGAAAATAGGAAAATCTATGATGTGCTGTATTGCGTTAGTTTATTTCTGTCTTGTCGATAAAACGAAGTTGATGGTGATGGTGAAGATGATGATGGTAATTGTGATGCCATTGTATTTGTATCTTATTAAAGTTTTTTTTTGAAGATGTATATTGTGTAATGGACTTTTCTTTTCTTTTCATTTCTTTCCCCCCAGCCCGGCCAGCGTGAACTGCTGCTAAAAGAAATGATGTCTGGATCCACAAAGAGCAAACAAGGGACTGACCAGACGCAACGGTCAAAGGGACCTGCATC
Source organism: Echinarachnius parma (assembly GCA_037951105.1). Taxonomy (NCBI): domain Eukaryota; kingdom Metazoa; phylum Echinodermata; class Echinoidea; order Clypeasteroida; family Echinarachniidae; genus Echinarachnius; species Echinarachnius parma. Next base: position 23,279 of record JBAMJV010005853.1, read on the forward strand.
TAAAGAGAAAACGTCCGATCCTTTGAATAAGGTGAAGAAGAGGAAGGACATGTCCGCCTCGGAAAAGATGCGTTTTGATCGGACTCGCAACGACGTTATCGAAGCTTACAGAAAACAGCGAAACACAAAGCGTATCAGTCTGCCGATCGAGGAAAATGTGAGCTTACCGTAAAAGTGATTTCGCTCACAAGACATTATGAATATACAAGAGGACAAGAGAAGTCAAAAAGATGCGTTTTGATCAGACTCGCAGCGCCGTTATCGAAGCCTACAGAAAACAGCGAAACACCAAGCGTATCAGTCTACCGATCGAGGAAAACGTGAGCTGACCGCATAATAACTATTGGGACAGTTAGCTTGCATATAAAAGTGATTTTGCTCACAAGAATTCATGAACTTTAAGAGAACAAGAACGGAAGCGTGCATCTGAAAAGATACCTTTTGGCTGTTAATACAAACAGCAAAAAACCTAGTGCGTCAGTCTGACGATCAAGGAAAATGTGAGCTGACCGCATAACAATGTTTTGGACAATTGGCTTCCGTACTTTTGATTTCCCTCAGAAGAATTTATGAACGAGCAGTGGACACAGGAAGTCTGCATCTGAAAAGATGTGTTTTGATCAGACCTGTAGTGCCGTTATATCGAAGCTTGTAGAAAAATAGCGGAACACAAAGCGTGTCAGTCTGCTGATCAGGGAAAATGTAATATGACCGCATTCTAACTTTTATGACTGTACAGTTTCTTTCTATTCTAGTGATTTTGCTCACAATAATTTATGAACATGAAATGGACAAGGTAGTCTGCATCTGAAAAGATGCATTTTGATCAAACTTATAGGCCCAGATTCACAAAGCAGGTTTGTAGGAGGTTTGTACAAACCATGGTTTAACCATGGTCTACATCTATGGAGTGCTGCTCATATGCAAGTAAAACGATTTATAATTTATAATGATATGACTATTAGTGCTTGCTAACCAGCAAATTTCACCATGTGAGAAGACAAACATTTATTGGTGCATTTTGTAAATGTGTACCATCAACATTGTTAACAAGTAAGGAGTTTACATTCTTTCTCCATCAGTTTACAAATGGCACTCCATAGATGTAGACCATGGATAAAGCATGGTTTGTACAAACCTCCTACAATCCTGCTTTGTGAATCCGGGCCCTTGTGCCTGTATTGAAGTTTATAGGAAACGGCAAAACAAGTTTGTCAGTCTGCCAAATCGAGGAAAATTTAAGGTGACCGTGACAGCAGACTAACTTTCGGGACAGTTGGCTTCCATGTGAGTGATTTTGCTCGCAAGAATTTATGAGTGTGAATTAAGACGACTCAGGAAACCCTTTATCTGAAAAGACTCTTTTTGATCAGACTATGAAGGCTGGTATTGAACCGTTCAAATGTCAGCGACATATAAAGTATGTCATAAATGTTCCTTGATCTACCAGATTTATATCATCTATCATTATTTTCATGAATTGTGGATAAAAAGCATGTTTACTAGGAGCTTTTTTCATGAAAGGGTCTTAGCTACATGTATGTACAATGTCTTATCTTGTGGGGGCATGGAGCTATGGTGTGTTTCGCACAGAGCGTTGATAACCATTGGAAATTCAAAAGCTTTGTTCAGGGTCTGAATGGGAAGATAGTAACACCCCAGCTCGTTGCCAGATAAAATAAGACTATGTACATAGCTAAGACCCTTTCATGGAACAAGCCCTAGGAAAATAATAAATACATCTACAGTATAATGTTCATCATACATTAAAAGCGATAAGAGAAAGTAAGTAGAAAACTATTTTAAAAGAGAATTTATTAATTGTTAATACTTTAATGGACTGCACTTAATTATGTTTAAATCAGGGAATATTCATACAGAAACATCTTCCATATTCTTACAATACGTTTCTGTTGGTGTCCTGGGGGGTGTTTCACAAAGATCCTGAGTTGAACTTGGCACCAAGTTGGACTTAAAAAGTATGGAAAGCCATTTGTAGCCTTGGAATTAAATATATTCAAAAGCACAAATGCAAGTATTTTTCAAAGAAACTAATGGCTTTCCATAATATTTAAGTTCAACTTAGAGTTAAGTTCAACTTAGGATCTTTGTGAAACACCCCCCTGAACTCTTTTTCACTGATTGAAAGGGTTTTCCAGATGGAAATCACGAGTGTAACTGTTACTCATCGTCAAAATCAAAACTTTAATTTCCTGTCTCTATATTTATTTTCTGGTGAAAGGCTGCATATCTGTATTCACCTGTTCAGGAATGATTGATTTTGCTATAACATGTATTCTCCATAGGAACCCAGCCCGAGTATTTTCGGGGGTTTATTTATTAGAGAGTACACATTTATAAAGCTATTGGGGAAAGGGTACTAACTTAGGGTTCTTGAAATGCAGTTACACTGATGCCACTGAGCCTATTAATTAAACTGGCACAGTTTTACAGCTCCTTTATGTGAAGTGCATAGCTACATGTACGTCTGAAAGTTTTGTTTGCCTTGGACATCAAATAAAAAATGAGACAATGATTATTTTTCTTATTAAAATAGTACAAATATTTATTATCCTCATTACATTGCATGTACAATGTAGACGATAACAATCAATCTTCAAAATTCAAATCTTGTAAGCACACCCGAAAGTTTAAATGTGCATTGTGTTGCTTTGTATTTATTTGGCAAACATTTGGAATGATAGAATTGATAAATAAACTGTATAACAAACTGTATAATGACTCAAATTTAGATTCCAAAACTGATTTATTTGGTATATATTTCTTGTGTGACCACAAACATTTGGCTGTGGATAAGTGTAGAAAATTTGAATAGAAAATTACTGCAGCAAATTTTAATAGAAAAAACAACAAATGTAATGTTTGCTGCTTTACTAATGTTTCAACTGGGCCTCCCTCGTTAATCCTGCCTCCACAAACAAAATGCAATTTTGAATTTATAAAAGCAAAATGTAAACAAACTGAATACCTTGAAGCACATCGGCTGCATGTATTGACAGAAAGGCTTAAAGTGATCCATTAACTTTGTACAAATTCAACCAAAATCGCTTGGAGCTTTCACACTTCTCTTGTACCTTGTTGTTTGGCTTATGGTAATAAAAGAATGAAATGGGTTCCAACAGTTCCAACTGTGGTCACGAGTATCTGAATTTGGATACTCGATCGTCCGTAGTATTATTCTTTTCTATGAAATTCTCACATATCATTCTCAAGAATCTATCAATCAGATTGGTATATGATTGAAGTCTCAAACATTAATTTTGGGGAAAAGTATAAAGTTAATGGATCACTTTAATTGTGAGGTAACAATGGTTTTAACAAACACAGTGGAGCCTCATTATAACAAGGATTTTGGGACCATGAAAATTACCTGAACTAAACATTTTTAACTTTTGATCACAAAACAAATATTTACCTCAAATTTGTTTGGCTATCATCTACATATTGTGATCAAAAGTTTAAAATGTTGCTTCTGATCATTAATACCAATACAGATGAACTTTCATACTAATATATCCAGTATCTTCTTGTTTATATATTAGGGTTAACAATAAAATAAAATAATGTAAAGAGCTGGGACAGGCAAAATTACCTTGTTACAGTGAAACCTCTTTGTAGAGGGCTCTCATATAACAAACCCTCTTGTAACATGGTAATTTTGCTGGTCCTAGACCTTCATAATATTCTTCTTTCTTTTTTTATTTTATCCTGATATCAAGATACCTGATTTAACAATGTAGTTTTCATGGTCCCAAGGACCTTGTTATATGAGGGTTTTGTTATATCAGGGCTTTTTATTATGAGGTTCTACTGTACACATTATTTGCAGCATATTCTGTAATTACACATTCAAGCCTATTCACAAATTATTTGATTCTTGGAAGAATATGAAAATACATTTACTCTCTTGAACATAGTCAAATAACTTTCTTAGAATAAAAAAATTGCTATAAAACCAAGAATATACAAAGGATACAAAGAGAAAAATAGATTTTAATTTTATTTAACAGAATAAGAATGAGAGTAATAATCAGTAATTAATTTAAAAGCAGACAACAAACGAGAGAGAGACAAATGCATATTTGAAGATGATGAATACAATGTCAGTAAATGTTAACTCTTATTGTCTTCAAATGTAATCCATTTTTTATCGTGAGCATGGGTAAAAAACTTCCTCTGCTGTAGCATTTGTTTGGAAGTGGAATATTATGTAGTATGTCTGTCTGTGAGCTAGCAGATTCCTGGTATATGGCAGCGCATCCTTGCACATGCTTTACATGAAATCACAAATAGTTATAAACTGTACAGACAGCAGGTGCTATCTCTCATCATCTTCGATCGGGGTCCACTTTTTATCATGAGCGTTCGTAAAAACATCCTTGGCTGTAGCATCCACATTTTCATCTGGAAGTGGAATATTGAGTCTATGAGCTAGCAGCATCATACGATATGGCAAGACATCCTTTCGCATGCTGTACGTAAAATCACCAACAATGGGGTGTCCTATGCTCTGACAGTGGATTCGCAGTTGATGCCTTCTCCCTGTGTGAGAGAAACAACATTAATAATGATTAATGAAATAATACAAATGATATTAATTATTGACTTTTATAATAGATCATTGCCAACAATGAATACTTTTATTTATTTCATGTGGTTTTATTTTCATAATTAAAATAAAATTCGTAAACATACACGCTCAAATACATATAAAACATTAAAGTGATCCAAATTGGAGGTGGAATGTTCTTACAGTTTTAAATCGGGCTATATTTCACTATCACATCACAATCTATAGTATAGGTGATTAAGGTGAAAATATTTGTGCTTCAATTCACCTGTTAAAGGGACTTAGTAACATTGTCCAAATCCTCAAAATAAAATTGTAATTCTAGCGGTTCCTTTATACCTTGTTGTATTCGTATTAACAATAAAATCATGGGACGGCTTTCGGTTTTTCAAATTTCCCTTTCATTACAAAGATATGTATGATTGAAGTATTTAGATAAGAAAATCTCCGGGCGAGATTTTCATCCCTGTACAAAGTGAATGCAGTGAGTTGGTGAATATCACCCAATATCACTTTGCATTTTCGCTCATTACTTGGCCATACATTGTCCATTTGACCTGAAATTTTCACACAATACCCTGAGGACATATGAGATAACAACAGTATACATTGCATCAACCATTCATCAGTTTTTGCACATCTCAACAAAGTTACTAGATCCCTTTAAAGGGACTTACTAACATTGTCCAAATCCTCAAAATAAAATTGTAATTCTAGCGGTTCCTTTATACCTTGTTGTATTCATATTAACAATAAAATCATGGGACAGCTTTCGGTTTTTCAAATTTCCCTTTCATTACAAAGATATGTATGATTGAAGTATTTAGATAAGAAAATCTCCGGGCGAGATTTTCATCCCTGTACAAAGTGAATGCAGTGAGTTGGTGAATATCACCCAATATCACTTTGCATTTTCGCTCATTACTTGGCCATACATTGTCCATTTGACCTGAAATTTTCACACGATACCCTGAGGACATATGAGATAACAACAGTATACATTGCATCAACCATTCATCAGTTTTTGCACATCTCAACAAAGTTACTAGATCCCTTTAATGGTTGGAGAAGGACCTTGTTATAATGAGGTTCCACTGTATCATGACACATAATAGAAGATCTGACCTGTTAGGGGTTGAAGAAGGACCTTTGTAGCCGGTTCCCCGTCGTACAACCCCCTCTGGATCACATCTAGCCTGGTCTTGGCTTGGATGAGCCTCGTTCCCTCCGGACACTGACCATCGTCCACCTTCATCATGTGCTGCAGCCCTTCCTCTTGGTTTGGGTAGATTGACCGATCGATCTTCACCGTGTCCATCTCGACATGACCTCTGACCTAATTCCAAATGATGTAATCCACAAAAAATTGCTTCAATAATAAACAAAGAGAAAATTAATATTTGCTCTATTAAAGTTGTCTTACTAAACTTCACTCTCAACGCGATCATTGTTTAGTATTCATCATGTTCTGCAGTTCCCCCTCTTGGTTTGGGTAGATTGACCGATTGATCTTATTATTATTATTATTACTAGTATTATCTTCATTGCATCCATCTTAACATGACCTCTGACCTAATTTGTATGATATAATCCAAGAGAACTAAATCAAATAATCTAATAGATTTATTCTTGCGACTTTATTGTACAAAGAGTAAACATCATCATCCATCCTCATAATGTATTGCAGTCTGTCCTCTTGGTTTGGGTAGATTGACCGATTGGTCTTCATGTTGTCAATTTCACCATGACTTCTGACCCAATTTTTAATAATGTAATGTAAAAAGCTGTACAAATTTGCACAATATGGAAACTATGTACCTAATTTACACAACACACTCTCATGTATAATGCAAAAATAATGACTCAAGAGTATATAAATACCAAAGTAATCTTTATTTATGACAAAATGGTTTTATTTCAATTATTGATTCATGGTATTTATTTTGAACATGTATGGCAGCGAACAAGCTGAATTGCACGTGCTAAACATTCAATTTAATCAAATCAAACAATGTAATTCATATAAACACGAACCATAATTTAGATTAATAGTTGATGCCTCACCAGTGCTAAGTAGTGTTTAGTGACCTTCCTGTTCTTGAACATATTCATGGCGGCAGCAGAGGCCTTCTTGTTGAGGGCGATACACAGAGCTCCACTCGTTGAATAGTCAAGTCTATGAACAAACCTTCAAAAGAAAAAAACACACACAAATTAATATGATATAATATAATTTAAAGGGGTAGTACAGTTTTGGTAAGGCTGTACTTTAGTAACCAGAACCTGCACAGTAAGATTACAAACTAATATTTATATCCCCACCATGCTCGAAAGGTATACAAAAATACGAACGACTAAGTAAAAAGCCTACGTTATCATTCAAAAAGTGCCATTAAAACACAAGAAGGCGCTCTCTAATAAGGCATTGGTTTCAACCATTTTTCATACAAAATTATGCATGTAATGTTTTGTTGAAATAATGATTAAATAGAGAGATCATCAATAACTATTTAAAAACCGCTTTTGAAAATTTTTGAAAAAGTGTAAGCATTTTAAAATAAAAAATAAAAAAATCATCGTATTTATTTGGGGCCCAAATAAATACGATAGGATATATTTATTAATATTTCAGCCATTTCTGAACCGATTTTGACCAAATAAAGTTTATTCTGCCATTAGAATTGCATGTTCTTTCAAATTCGACACTCAGTTTTTCATTACCTCACAAAAAAATTGTGTTGTGCAGCGCTCTACCAAAACTGAACTACCACTTTGGCTTTAACATAATATATGAAATAATATGAATTAAAACAATATAATATAATATAATACAATATAATTTTATGATATAATGATGCAGGTAAGATGCAACAATTTGTAAAAATGCATACAAATCAAATACAATTGAACATTCAGAGGAAAGAAAAAAATCAACGGGCAGTAGGTGGTAACATCTAACATCAATTTCCTATTTTTGTTTCACTTGAAGTAAACAAGAGTTATTTTCCTATATAATTATTACACATCACTAATAAAAATCTAACAATGATAAACTGGTATAATATGAATGAAGTCTCTAATATAACTTTTTTTTAAAACTTATGAAGTAAAAAGAGGATGCAGGTAGGCCTTCCACATCTTCATTAGATATTCATTGTTGCTATTCCTGCATATCAGAATGTTTACATCAGATACTGCAGCTATCCAATGCCCCAAAATGTTACAAGATGCATGGGAAGGAGGGGGGTGGGGGGGGGGGGGGCGGAGGCTGGTAAGGGTGGGGGATTTAAGCCCCCTATAATTTTTAAAAAGCCATTTCATTGGATTTCAGGGCATGATTTAAAATTCCCATTTTCGTTAATCTCAGTGAACACTGGGATTCTGCAGGTTCGCATTCCCACCAGAGCCCGACTCAAGCGAACGTGGCATTTGAAGGGGCGGACAATGTATGGCAGTGCAAGCCCCCAAAATGCAAGATTTATTGATTTACATCTATAGACATTGTACATACGAGGGGCGCTCAATAAGTTCATAGCCCAACCTTGAAGGAGTCAAGGTGCAACATTGATTAATATAGACAGATGTTCTTTCATCCATATAATACTGATGTACAGCCAAGAGCTTTTCGGCATTTTCCTGAGGGCCTCAAGGGCCTCCTTGAAGATGTCTATTAAAGACCTCTAAAAAACTTACATATTGGCAGATTTTGTCTCATTATCCTCCTGAAAATCACAATCTTGGGATTGTTTCTTCATATATGTCAGAAGAGATCTATCGATACCAGGTTTGGGGGATAAGGAGGAATCATCAACAAACCAATCCAGCAGTTGTTAGCTTTTCAAAAGTCACCTGGCTCTTGTGAGCAGGCACATTGTCCTCGAGCAGCACATGTCTCTCATCAACTTGCATTGCTTCATTTTCCAACATTTTCCAAGTGACTTTTAATGAACATTGCATCAATAAAAGCCTGTCTAGATCAGAAACAGAATACAAGTGACCTGGCTTTGCACCACTGACCATGTGAAGGGTGGAACATATACATACACAACATTAGGTAACCCAACTTCCTGCTCCTTCATGGTTGGGCTATGAACTTATTGAACGCCCCTCGTAGCATGGTACATAGTGTCTTGCATACAACTTTACAATACATAGTGTTATCTGTCATGCCTGCATGAAATTGTTTATTTTTGTAATTTGTAACAAAGTATATAATTTGTATTATTGTTTTCTGTTGCCAATGGATGACCCATTTCTTTGTAAACATTTTGTATATTTTGAAGGCCAAATAAAAATATATCTAATAAAAAATGTACCCACGCGCTAGCGACTTAAAAGTTAAGGACAGTAACAACCATACAAATATGGTTATTGATGCCTAATGGTTGCCATCTTACCTGAAACTGTGACATAATTTACTGTCTACCAATTCTGGATAAAGGTGAGCTAGCTGTGTTTCCACGGTAACCAAGTCTTTGGGGTCATCACTGTTGATCTTCACATCGTAATGCTTGTTCACGACAATGAAATTGTCACTCTTGTAGAGAATCTGTGGAAAAATATAACAGAGAAAAAAATCCATCAGCATCACACATGTGGAATATGTGCTGCATCATCCATTTGGGCATACCACCACACGGCAACACACTAAATAAACTGAGTAAACACACTATATTACAACTTTGAATAGTATGCTACCAATAATAATATAGATATCTACCATATCATCCTGATCAAAACAAGTTTAGATCTGCTCTAGAATCTAGAGCAGATCTAAACTTGTTTTGATCTAGATATTAAACTATAAACTCATCTTGCTTTATGAAAAAGTATAAATATTTCATTTTCTTTTCCCCCTTTTTATAAATTGATTTACATAGCTTGTGCCTTGACCTTGTGTGAATACCGCCGTCAGATGTACAATTTAATTCATTTATTTGCAATAACATTTTTATCAAATTGTTAACAAATCTACAGCTTCTTTTGCTTTACTTAGCCATTTACAAATTAAGTCACACTTAAGTTTTAACAAGTTATTGAATAATTGATTAATCTTTTCTTTTTTAATAACGATTCAAGCTTTAAACACTTTCTTTCATTTTGATTCAATTTTAAAAAACAGTATAATTTAAAAGTAGTAATTAAAAACTGATAGCTGTTTGAGTCTTTGTACTTTTTGTACTTTTGTAGTAGTACTATTTGAGACTGACTTACTTGGATGCTATCGATAGTTGCCGGAGAATTCATCCCGAGAAGGACTCGATGGAAGTACGAGTACTTCCAGCGCAGATAAACGGACGCTTTCTGGACAAGCCGAGTCATTCAAAAGTTAAATTCAACAATCATGCTCAAGTCAATCTTCTTGCAGCCTGCTGAGTTTATCCAATTTAGCATTATACCCGCATAGATCTTAATCTTATCATACAAAATACATCTAGACTAGTCAGAAAGTGTACTCACACTCACTCACAGTGCAGTGCAGAGAGTGCATTGGCATTGCATGCATGTGTTTTTGTGTGCTCTGTCGATTACGCAACATTTTTTATTTATGGAAAGCCAATTGGGTACAGAATTTTATAACTACGGTACGCTGCCAGCTAGTCTAAGAAAGAAGTTCGAGAGTGTAGTGTCCACGAGAAGGCCAATTAAACATGTCAATCCTTCTACGTTTAGCTCGTAAGTTATACGATTTCAATGTAGTGTTTATTTTGTATATGTTGTCGTCATTTTTATGAAACTTGATGACATTTTTATTGTGTTTTGGTGCATGGTTTTGCGCGTTGTTGATGCTGTATGCATGGGAGTAAATTAGTCCCACTTGTTCAATATTGTGTAAGGTTTGGGCTAGCTATCGCCGCTAAAGCTGCTATATTATTATAGCGCTAAAAAAAGCTTTATTATTAGACATTTTTGTATAAAATGTGAATGAATGATTGAATGAATGAAGAAATGAAATGAAATGAAATAAAATGAAATGAAATGAAATGAAATGAAATGAAATGAAATGAAATGAAAATGATGAAATGAAATGAAATATTAAATGAAATGAAATGCTTTAGTTTAGTCTTACTCTTAGTACACTGTTGTTCCTTTATCATAAATAGTCGAGGGAGCGGTAATACTCCCAATGCCCTTATTACCTCGAAACATGTAGAGCAAAGCATGTTTACTTTTTATAACTCATTCATAATATATTTTCCTTATATCCATAATATATGAACCACGTTAATTGTTAGAATCATTCATTAATTTATTCCTTTTAAAGTCGTCTATCCTCTCTGTTCAATAGGCTCGTTTTGGCTCACAAGGCCATCATCATCATCATCATCATCTAGACAGGAGTGTAGGGTAGCCCTGTAGATCTCCCGGTCATAAACACGTTGATAGCATTCCTTTTACTGACTGTGCACAGCATGCGCGCATGGAAGTCAAACGATATCAAATCTTTGATTTAACCAAACAATATCCAGGACATGTTTGAAAGTGACGGCGCTAGTAGCAGTGACTAATGACGCAGGAAGACTGTTCCATGAACTTATAACACGCTTGCTGAAGAAACTGCTTCTGAGGTTGAGTTTACAACGGGTAGTAAAAAACTTCAGAGGATGTCCACTAGTACGTAGGTAATCAGATCTGACAAAGAAATGTTCTGGATCGATTCTGTCAATACCGTGCAGGATTTTGTAGACTTGGATCATATCTCCCCTCTCCCTTCGGTAGTGAAGAGAGAAAAGCTCAAGTTTTCTCAGTCTCTCTGTGTACGATAAGGAGCTCATTCCTGGAATCAGCCTTGTTGCTCTTCGCTGTACTGCTTCAATCTTTTTGACGTCTGTAACAAATCTTGGGCTCCATGATACGCTGCAGTACTCTAGATGTGGGGACGAGTCGTAATGGTTTATGTTTTCGCTGCCCATCTTGCGAAATACTGTCAATACTGTCATCTTGCGAAAGATACAGTTGCAATTATTTGATACGCATCTTTGCTTTAGTATTGTTCCCTACCATTTTACACGGTCTGAGTCTTATTATAAATAGTCGATGGAGCGGTGATACTAATGTCCAATGCCTTTATTACCGCGAAACATGTATACAATTTGTGCATGTTTTCTTCATATAACTCATACATATTGTATTCCCGTATATACAGATAAATATGAGACACATTAGTTGATATAATCATTTCATTAATTTATTCTTTATTTAATGTGGTTAAGATATTAAGATATTAAGATAATTTAGCTATATTTGGACGTTGATGGGTCAATCCACGTCAAATCAACCAGTGGTGTTCACCCGACCCCCTTCAAATTTGCTAAAATTCGCACCAAATGTTCCCCCAAGTGTCTCACGGAAAATTCTGAAATATTTTGCCCCAAGGTCAAACGGTTGCTAAGATACGGCCTCGCCTAGCAACCAATGCGCGATTCTTAAAAGGTCTTATACAAAAATCAGCCATTTTCAACTGCCCCTCACAGCTAAAGTGAATGAGGGAGCAAGCTAAATTTTTGTAAGTTGAAAGAACTTTATTATCTGTAAAAGTAAAAAAAAAAAAAAATCTGCTACGAAATTTCATTTTCGCGTACGAGGTCATCAAAAATGACCTTAAGTCGTAAAATTTAAATTTTCGGACAGTGTTTAGGGGTCAATAAAATAAATATGACAACAAATAAATCAAAAGTAAGAATGTAAATCAATTTAAAACAACTTTCTCTAAAAGCACACAAAAAATCAGCACAAAAAATGGTTCCGTTTTCGTGTAGGGCGCCCTCAAAGTCTGAACATATCAGAAATCAGCAAAGTTGAAGGTCAAAGTTCACCTTTAGTCCAACCTAGTAGAAGCATGAAAATTGGTGGAATGATAGACATTCATCTATATTTTAGGGTACCACCAGCGAAAATTTGCTTCCGAAATGTTATCTAGCTTAAAAACGCACACGAAAATGAGGTTTAACACTGTTACGCAACCATTTATTGCCCTTAAGTGGTTTTCAGGGGTTTTTGAAATCTTCTGTGAAAAAAACTAATCATGCTGCTAGGCTTATTTTAGCATGTCTGGTAGTCCTTAATGGGTACTTCAAGAAAATGCATACATTGGGTAGGTTTTCTTAGAGGATTGACCTAAAAAATGCATCTGAAAATGGTTAGAAAACACGTTTTTTACAATTATTGTCAATTTTCTGGTGACGTGCCTGTGTTTACAGGCACTTTCAAACTTCAATATTTGTAAGATGGAAAGTGACATAAAGCTCATATCTTCTAATCTGGTAGACATTCATCTATATTTTAGGGAACTATCAGTGAAATTTTGCTCCCGAAATGTTATCTAGTAGAAAAATGCTCTCAAAAATGGGGTCAAACACCATTACGCTACCATTACGCTACCATTTATTGCCCTCAAGTGGTTTTCAGAGGATTTTGAAAGCGTCTCTGAAAAAAAGTATTAATGCTGCTAAGCTCATTTTGGCATGTCTGGTAGTCCTTCATGGGTACTTCAAGAAAATGCATATGTTGGGTAGGTCTTTGTACAGCATTGACCTTGAAAATGCATTTGAAAATGGTTAAAAACACGTTTTTTTACAATTGGTCTATTTTCTGGTAACGTGCATGTTTTTACAGGCACTTTCAAACTTCAATATTTTTGAGATGGAAAATGGTTCATAGCTCATATCTTCAAATCTGTTAGACATCCATCTATATTTTAGTGAACAACTAGTAACATTTTGCTTCCGAAATGTTATCTAGCATAAAAACGCACATGAAAATGAGGTTAAACACTGTTACGCAACCTTTATTGCCCTGAAGTGGTTTTCAGGGGTTTTTGAAAGCTTCTGTGAAAAAAACTAGACATGCTGCTAGGCTCAATTTAGCATGTCTGGTAGTCCTTCATGGGTACTTCAAGAAAATGCATACATTGGGTAGGTTGCCTACAGCATTGACTGTAAAAATGCATCTGAAAATGGCTAAAAAACACGTTTTTTACAATTATTTGTCTATTTTCTTGTAAAAAACGTTTTTTAATCATTTTCAGATGCATTTTTTGGTCAATGCTGTATGAAACCTACCCAATGTATGCATTTTCTTGAAGTACCCATGAAGGACTACCAGACATGCTAAAATGAGCCTAGCAGCATGTCTATTTTTGTTCACAGAAGCTTTCAAAAACCCCTGAAAACCACTTCAGGGCAATAAAGGGTTGCGTAACAGTGTTTAACCTCATTTTCGTGTGCGTTTTTATGCTAGATAACATTTCGGAAGCAAAATGTTACTAGTTGTTCACTAAAATATAGATGGATGTCTAACAGATTTGAAGATATGAGCTATGAACCATTTTCCATCTCAAAAATATTGAAGTTTGAAAGTGCCTGTAAAAACATGCACGTTACCAGAAAATAGACCAATTGTAAAAAAACGTGTTTTTAACCATTTTCAAATGCATTTTCAAGGTCAATGCTGTACAAAGACCTACCCAACATTTGCATTTTCTTGAAGTACCCATGAAGGACTACCAGACATGCCAAAATGAGCTTAGCAGCATTAATACTTTTTTTCAGAGACGCTTTCAAAATCCTCTGAAAACCACTTGAGGGCAATAAATGGTAGCGTAATGGTAGCGTAATGGTGTTTGACCCCATTTTTGTGAGCATTTTTCTACTAGATAACATTTCGGGAGCAAAATTTCACTGATAGTTCCCTAAAATATAGATGAATGTCTACCAGATTAGAAGATATGAGCTTTATGTCACTTTCCATCTTACAAATATTGAAGTTTGAAAGTGCCTGTAAACACAGGCACGTCACCAGAAAATTGACAATAATTGTAAAAAACGTGTTTTCTAACCATTTTCAGATGCATTTTTTAGGTCAATCCTCTAAGAAAACCTACCCAATGTATGCATTTTCTTGAAGTACCCATTAAGGACTACCAGACATGCTAAAATGAGCCTAGCAACATGATTAGTTTTTTTCACAGAAGATTTCAAAAACCCCTGAAAACCACTTAAGGGCAATAAATGGTTGCGTAACAGTGTTAAACCTCATTTTCGTGTGCGTTTTTAAGCTAGATAACATTTCGGAAGCAAATTTTCGCTGTTGGTACCCTAAAATATAGATGAATGTCTATCATTCCACCAATTTTCATGCTTCTACTAGGTTGGACTAAAGGTGAACTTTGACCTTCAACTTTGCTGATTTCTGATATGTTCAGACTTTGAGGGCGCCCTACACGAAAACGGAACCATTTTTTGTGCTGATTTTTTGTGTGCTTTTAGAGAAAGTTGTTTTAAATTGATTTACATTCTTACTTTTGCTTTATTTGTTGTCATATTTATTTTATTGACCCCTAAACACTGTCCGAAAATTTAAATTTTACGACTTAAGGTCATTTTTGATGACCTCGTACGCGAAAATGAAATTTCGTAGCAGATTTTTTTTTTTTTTTACTTTTACAGATAATAAAGTTCTTTCAACTTACAAAAATTTAGCTTGCTCCCTCATTCACTTTAGCTGTGAGGGGCAGTTGAAAATGGCTGATTTTTGTATAAGACCTTTTAAGAATCGCGCATTGGTTGCTAGGTGAGGCCGTATCTTAGCAACCGTTTGACCTTGGGGCAAAATATTTCAGAATTTTCCGTGAGACACTTGGGGGAACATTTGGTGCGAATTTTAGCAAAATTGAAGGGGGTCGGGTGAACATTTCTCTGAAAATTGGGTGATTTGACGTGGATTGACCCTGATAGATAATTTTTTAACCATCTTCGTATACGTTAATTGTTATTTATGTTCCGTAATGCTGCATCTTCTGGAGCCAGTATGTGAGGGTTCACATGCCCTAGGGCAACAGTGATGTACTTTACTTTTGTGTACCCTGGCCCACATACTGCTCCTCACTATTTTCTTTTGTCTAGTCTTCAGTTTTGTAACTTGTATCTTTGTATTATGTGCATATATATGTTTATAGTTGTGTTGTATTTGACATTGTATTATGCTATTTGGTCGAATAAATAATAATAATAATAATAAATGAAATGAAATGAAATGAAATGAAATGAAATGAAATGAAATGAAATGAAATAATGAAATGAAATGAAATATTAAATGAAATGAAAGTTGAAATGAATAATTCAGAATATTTTTCACTCATGACATGACAAGGGTATTAAAAATAACATTACAATTTTCACACATATAAAACCCCCAAATTTATGAGAAAATAGAGCAATATTGTGTATGTAATTGTAATACAATTTCTGATTTAAATCTGGCAGTTTTCAGGTAATCGAACCACAATAACTGACAGTGACATCAGTATTAATTATATATTAGACAGTGTAAAGGCCCATATGATTACGAGGCCAGGCGTTAAATGGCTGCTGGCATCACAACCTTGGACTTTTTCTTGATTTTCTTCTGGTATTTTAACTTTCTTTAAACAAATTATTATTAGTTATATTACTGATTAACCGATTTTTAATTTATCACAATTTTGTTTCTCCTAGGGGGTTGTGCTCGGCACACACACAAGTCACTCGCAGCATGTCAGACGGTCACCAGGGCAATTCCTGCAGGCCAGGCTGCATCAAGGTCATATTCCGATGGTGCTGGACTGGTCAAACTTGAAAAGGAAGAGGGTAAGAACACAATCTCTCTATAATGTATTATAACAAAAGACAAAAGACTCCAGGGGGGTGTTTCACAAAGATTGTAAGTTGAATTTAACTCTTAAGTTGGACCTAACTATTATGGAAAGCCATGTGTTGCCTTAGAATACAATATATTTAAAATAAAAAAAGTAATAATTTTTTTTTTACTTTTCATACATGTTGCATCAAGAACATGAAATTTCCTTGATAATAGAAAATATTAATGATTTGAATCAACATCTTATGCCTTTGAAAAAGGACTTTTAAAACAATTTTCAAAGAAACTTATGGCTTTCCATACTTTTTAAGTCCAACTTAGAGTTAAGTTCAACTAAGGATCTTTGTGAAACACTCCAGGCACTCTCAGTTCAGTGATGTTCTACTGAGAGCTTTTCAACCTAACCTACTGTAAAACCATGAAACTTCCAGCAATGACTAGAACAAATCCTGCAGGTCGTGATGTTGAATTAAGGTCCTATTCTGATGGTGCCAGACGGATTAAAATTGAAAAGGAAGAGAGTAAGAGCAAATAATTTGAGTTCAAGATTCAGATTTTAAAATAAACATCCAAAAGTTATTATTTATAACGTCTGGCGCAGAATTCACCCCCAGCACGTTGGTTGATGACTAGAACAAATCTTGCAGGTCATGATGTTGCATCAAGATTGCACTCTGATAGATAGTTCTGGATGGGTCAAACTTGAATAAGGAAGAGGGTAAGGATATAGAGATATCAAATTGTAATAAATTAGACAAAATCAAAGTTTACCTCTCAGAAACTTTGGTAACATCAATTACAATATTAGTAATACATATGTTGTTTGTTATAAACTTTGGACTTAATCTGTGCATATTACAGGCTTCTCTGTCCTCCACAT
Organism: Echinarachnius parma; assembly: GCA_037951105.1. NCBI lineage: Eukaryota > Metazoa > Echinodermata > Echinoidea > Clypeasteroida > Echinarachniidae > Echinarachnius > Echinarachnius parma. The sequence continues at coordinate 40,387 of JBAMJV010005853.1, forward strand.
GAACCTGTCAACATTCTGAACATAGACTCTCACTGAGTTCCTTTAAAGTGAGGCCTGTAAAGTGTCAGATATTGCCCAAAATGACATTTGAGACTTCAATCCTGTACCAAAATCATTGTAAGATATGTCCGAATGATGTGTGAAAGTTTCATTGAAAAAGAACACTGCTTTCCTGGTTAAAAAAGCGAAAATATGCGTCAGCTTTTACAACGGACGTTTATGACCGTTTGTTAATGCTTTTGAGCTGAATAATAGATATCTTCATACTAAAGGGGCATTTGAAAAAATCTAACCCTATTTTATTCTTCTCTTACCATAAGCTAAACAACACGGTAGAAGAGAAACGAGGAAGCTCCAAGTACTTTTCGTGGAGTTAGACACTTTACAGGCCTCACTTTAACTTCTTTCAGGAGATCATAAATGCATTTCTTTACATAGAGGGCCCAGACTGAAATATATGTCTCCTTTCATTCTATTGTTAAAACATCTATAGAAAAATAAGTACATACTATCTTCTTTCTTTGAAAGGAATAACTATTCTAATGAATTTATTTGTAATCTGTTTATATTCCAGGCTTCTCCATCCTGCACATGAACCGTGCGCCAGTCAACAGTCTGGCCACAGAGTTCCTCCAGGAGATTACCGATGCTATCCTTGAGGTGGAGGGAGACAGGAAAATGCAAGGCCTCATCCTTACATCAGTAAGTCACGGATCAATCAATCAATCCATCAATCAGTCAGTAGATCGGTCAGTCAAATAGTCAATCAGTCAATCTATCAGTCAACTAATCAATCAATCAATCAATCAATTAATCATTGATAAGGAAAATGTGTGAGGAAAGATGTCTTGAAGTACTGTAAATTGCAGTGACTAAAGACAAAAATCATCAAACCTTCTAATTAGAAGAGTAAATTATTTTTATAAAATAAACTTTTTTCCAAAGTTTCCAAAATATCTACAAGTCCCGCTTGTTAGCGGTTCATCATAATTAACATACTAGGCAAACCAACATCTATCTAAGAACAACATATTTCCCTGTTCAAGACTGATTGATTTTGGTGTAATGTGTACATATTCATAGACCCCAGCCCAAATATCTTTAAACCAGACCTGAATTGATAATAATCTTTTCTTTACCAAAATAAGTTTTGGTATATTTCACAGGAAATGTTGATTAAATGTCTTCAGCTACCCAATTTTCTTGTCAATTTAATTAAAATCAAAATTGTAAATTGCTCTATATTATCTATAGGGATGTCCAAAGATCTTCTCAGCCGGCCTGGACATCATGGAAATGTACCAGAAGTCTCCAGAATCTACCGACAAGTTCTGGTTCAATCTGCAAGAGATGTGGATGACTCTGTATGATAGCAGGCTAGCCACCATTGCAGCAATCAATGTAACTGTCTTTGATCATCATTGTGTATCAATTCGTACATGTATGTAAAAAATTAAAAAAATTAAAAAGAGGAACGATTTTGCTAAACTCACAGCGATTTAAGGATGCAAGGGAGGGTCTTATAAACTCAGATTGTGGTATAGATCAAATGATAATGAATTAGGTTTATATGAAAAATGACAACTACATCTCCATGCACTGAAGAATGTGTTAATGATTACAATGTTTTTTTGGCAATGATGTCAATGTTATGATGGCAGAGTACAAACCTACCAGCATCGGTTAGCATACTGGTAGCAAATTAAAATATATGAGTTTCTCTTGCTTTTACCAAGTTTATTGCTATACGTTAATAATGGAATGATTCTAATTCTGGTTCTAAATGCTAATTTGTTAAATTATGATTATTTATATATTCCAGAGCAATGAACAAAAATACTCTGATTGATATAGCCCCCAAAAATGCAGAGTACACACCTATATCATAAAAACCTTAAGGTTGGCTGACAAGAAAACTACCTTAAAATTGTGTTTTACTGTATCTAAGGTAGATTTTCATGAAGATTACTAATAAAAACATAATTTCCTCGTCGGAAAACCCAGTAAAATAAAAAAAAATCTACTTTTAAATTCACTTTAGTAATCCCTGTAAAAAAATTGAGTCCGGGCGAAGAAAAATGATGTCATCTTTGTGACGTCACATGCAGGCAATCGCAGTATAGCTCGGTCATAGACGTACACGCTGAGTGCAATACTCACATTGACAGAGAGATATTATTTCGATTTTTTTCAATATTTGCAAACATTTGTTAAAGTTTATATCATGGACGATCTACACTCAGATGTGTTGCTGCAAGCTGCTATAATTCATTTCTTAGGAATTTTCAGTTAAGCCTCAATTTACAAGCAAAAACGAGTTTGTTTTACTAGCAAGTCATAGGCTCTGCATGTAAACCATGCACGTTCCTCCGTGTTGCGGTCTTCTTGTGATGTCATGATCCGGGTTGCACGTGCGCACATTCCCGCTCCGCTATAAATAACTTTTTTAGCAGCATGGAACGCCGATGCGAAAACAAGCAAAAAAGTTGCATGAAATTTACCTTTTTTGCCCAACTTAAGGATTTTTTTGAAAAAAAGAGTGTGGTATATCAATATAGGCACATATTTAAAGCTATAAACCTGAATCAAAGCCGGGATTTCACCATACCTTTAAAAAGTAGTCCCCCGACAATTAAATCTACATTTTTTCTTAGCCTAAATAATCATTTTTCAATAAACATAATTTATTTTGATTAATCCTTTGAATTTTGTATCCTGTTCCAGGGACATTCCCCTGCCGGAGGCTGTGCAATGGCCATGTCATGTGACTACAGAATAATGGCAGAGGGCCCCTACTCCATTGGTCTCAACGAAGTGCATTTGGTGAGTTAATTTCTTATCCTTCTGCAGGGCCCATGTTCTTAACAAAACTGCTAGCTTAGATTCACGCTAAGTGTGTATCAAATGATACAGTTTTAGTGAGCAACCAACAGTTCTCCTAGTCCCCAGCTAGGGTTAGCTGGGTAAGCCTTAGGTACCCACTATAAGTTAACCCTAGCTAGTAACTAAAATATTCTTAGCCACGTCATCCAAAATAAACTTAGCATACAACTAAGCAAGCAGGCTCTTATGAATATGGGCCGTAGTATATAAATGAAAAAATGAGCAAAGAAAATTGGGCTTCATTGGGAATGGAACCCAAGACCTCCGGATTGCCAGACAGGGGGGTGTTTCACAAAGATCCTAAGTTGGACCTAAAAAGTATGGAAAGCCATTAGTTTCTTTGAAAATTTTTACAAAGGCATAAAATGTTGATTTAAATCATTAATATTTTCTTATATCAAGGAGATTCCATGTTTTTGATGTAAAATGTATGACAGTCTAAAATACTTGCATTCTTGGTTATGAATATATTTTATTCTAAGACTACACATGGCTTTCCATAATAGATAAGTCCAACTTAGGGTTAAGTTCAATATAGGATCTTTGTGAAACACCCTCCAGGTGTTCTAACCATTGAGCCAATGACAAGTCCCCAGGTTTGTGTCACATCTACCATTTAACCCCTTGCCTACGGGAACGGAGTGGGCTATGTACAAAGTCTCAGTATGGTGATTTCTGAATCTCGAAGTGAACGATTTTAATAGTCATACAATCAAACCTATATATAGACCTGTTAATGATTAAGAAGTGGTCTTATAATAATCAATATGGGTTTCGCTATTAAACACCAAATCTATTTTAGCATCTATTTTTAGCTCATCCGGCCCAAAGGGCCAGATGAGCTTATGCCATGGTGTGTCGTCCGTCCGTCCGTCCGTCCTTCCGTCTTTCCGTCCGTCCATCCACAGTTTTCAAAATGCCTCTTCTTCGTTATTTTTCAACCGATTTTGATTCTGATTGTTTCATAAGATAGGGCTAGGAGGGGGATTTAAAACTTCTACACAGAATCGTGAAATTCATTATCTATGGTAATTTATGCAAATTTATTCGAAATCACAAAAAATACTTCTTCTCCTTCATTTCTCGACTGATTTTGATTTGGTTTGCTTTATCTGGTAGAGCTAAATTTGGTACACTAAATTTCTACACAGAATTTTGAGATTTTGCTCCATTGATTAATTATGGTAATTTATGCAAATTTATTCCAAAAATAGTAAAAATTGCTGCTTCTCCCTCATTTGTTTACTGATTTTCATTCTGTTTGTTTTGTCTGATAGGGCTAGCTGGGGGTTCAAAACTTGTGCACAAAATTTTGAAATTCATTAATTATGCTAATTTATGCCAATTTATTCCAAAAAAAAGAAAGATGCTTAGAACTTCATTTCTCAACCCATTTTGATTGGTTTACTTTATCTCATAGAGCTAATTGGGGGCTTCAAAATTTGTACACAGAATTCCAAAATTCATTAATTATGCAAATTTATGCAACAAATTTATGCAAATCAATCAGCTATAATTTTTTTTTCCTTTTTTTTTTCTTTTCTTTTCTTTTCTTTTTTAAATTATTATTATTATTTTTTTTTTCCCATGTCCCTTCCGGGGCGTCAAATTTATATTTTTTTTAAAATAATTTTTATGTCCCTTCCAGGGCATCAAATTTTTATTTTTTGACCAGTTGAAAAGTGTACCACATGAAATTTGCGATATTTGATGTTGCGAGATGCCGGATGAGCGCTACGTCATTGACGTTCTGGTTAGTGATTATTGTCCCATTGAATCAATTAATGCTAAAATTGGTTTTAGTGTTTAATGAAACACCCCAGGTGGTCTTTATATACAGGTTCATTTACATACACCTTGCTTCCTAGGGATCTTGATAAGCAGGTGGTCTGTATAGACAGATGGTCGCTAGAGCAGGTTTGACTGTATGAGGTAGTCTGATGGATATCACAAAATATTTCACATACTACCCTATAGTAACTTCTGGGGCTACTTGCTGATTTCAGGGGGCTATTTTGAAAAATGAGGGGCAAAATAGCCCTCGATCAGCCCCTGTGTATTTCCTACCCTGTAGTGTAACCATATACATGCCATATATGCACAGTATCCTGGTCGTATATTGTACATACCATATTTGCTGGTTGATGTATTTCCCTCAAAGTTGTTACACGTATTAGAATAATATTCATCAGCTTTTCCTTTGATACATACCATCACTTCTACCAAAGAATGTCGCAATCCTGATGATTATGCAGGTATATTTATGTGCATTGTAACATGTGATATGTAGCCTTGACACACAGGTTTATTAACTTTTTCACATACATTTAATACCTATATGTACTGTTATTAGATAGGTGAGTCATATATACATGTATATCAGTTTATTTTTGTATGCACATAAAATAATCTACATGGCAAATTGATTAGTTTTGGCTTTGGATACAGATTAAAGACACTAAATAAAATCATCATGAAGAAAATAAAAGGAAAATTGATAAAACAAAATAAACACTGCCATCAGAGAAGCATATACAGTATGTAATTTTCTTTAAAAATCATCAAGATATTGTATATGATTTCATACCTCAATAATATCTAGATAATGTGACGAAAAATGTGAATCATTGTGGTAAAAGTTCACCGAGTATTAATTGTTCGTTGACTCATGATGTAGGTTACGATATACAGCAACGTTTCGGCCGCTTCTGCTGGCCTTTATCAAGCTGAATGAAGGGATGCGATGCATGGACGCAAGTTGTATCGTTGTGTTGCCACAGTTGATAATTTTTGCTAAAACATTTGTCTAACCAGGGCCGTAAGACACACATACATTTTACATTAGAAATAAACAGATCTGCTAGATGTTTTCTGACATTTATAAAAGTACTTCTAATATTGTTACTGCCGTTCTTTATACAAGTGTTTATATTTGTTTTAATCAATAATTTTCTTCATCTAATGCCATCAACTTTGCTGCAGAATTTTAAAAATATCCTAATTTTGTTTTCTGTTTAATTTAATCAAATTACAGGGCATCGTAGCACCCTTCTGGTTTAAGGATGTCATGCTGAACACAATCGGTCACAGGGAAACAGAAAGAGCACTCGGACTTGGTAATATATATAAACAAACATTTTCGGAATGATTATATTTTTTTGAGATAAATGCATATTAAATATGCTTGGCATGACAGTAGGGAAATTTTCCATTTGATTTATATACTGAATGATATACATTAAGTGACATGTATTTGGGATATATATATACTTAGTAGTAAAGATATGCTTGAAGATCATTAAAAGTAAACTAATTGATTATTTATGTATGAATGGATGGATGGATGGATGGATATTTAGATTGACAGATAGTTGGATGGATGGATAGATGAATAGATCGATGGATTGAAGGATGGATAGATGGGTGGATTGAAGGATGGATTGATTGATGGATGGATTGAGATTGATTGATGGTTTCAGATTTAGATTGATGGATGCGATAAATGAAAGAGTTGGATAATAATTGGATAGAGAGAGTGAGAGAGAGATGAATAGATAATTGTTAAATTATGAGAGAGATGAACTGTTGGACATGTGGATATTTTCTTTCATTGCATTTTTGTGATAATATTTCTATCATTATTTTTTTCTTCTAGGAATCCGGTATTCAACCGAGGAGGCTCTGAGGATAGGCATGGTGGATGAACTGGCCCCAGAAGCACAGGTCTTGGACAAAGCCAAGGAGGAGATCCAGAAATGGATCAAAATACCAGGTATGTTCAATAAATTCCCTCTATTATTTTATCCAAATTGTCAAAGATAAAGTGCAGTTGGGGGAATTTTCTCAAACAAACAAAAATCACAATATTCACTTTTATAACGATGGAGTACTGGTAATCCCAAAAAAAAAAATTGATTTTTTTTTTTTTTTTTTTTAATTTTTTTTTTAGCTTTACCATATCTTTATGGTCTTCTCAACATGAATCCAGCATGAAAATCCCTGAGAAATAACTATAAATGCATTCAAACATCATATTTGCATATCGTTAGGTGTACACATGCAATGGATAATGGTTATCTTTACATGCATTTTCTGTAAAAAGTCATTTTTTCACACATTTTCCCTAAAAACTTCACTATTTATCATTCAATTGGGCTAAAAAAATTGGACAGGATGTTGGGTTTATACCATTGCCCAATATGATGATGGCTTTTTTTGATAGCCCTATCACATTCCAAAATATTTCAAAAAATTCAAGTTTTTTTAATGAAAATCTTTGCATAATTAATTAATTTTTCAAATATTATGCATATTTTCAAAATTCCTTTCATCATATCATGGAGATATAGTTGGATAACATACCAGCCAAATTTGGCTTCAATCCAGTAATAAATATGAGAGGAGATAGAGTTTGAATCATTTTCTTTGTTTTTCTTTATTTTTTTATTTTCACTGATTTATGCAAATTTATTCAAAAATGAAAAGCGTTTGGCGGATAAAATTTGGATGAAATGAAAGTATATATATTTAAAAAAAAAAAAAAAAAAAAAAAATGGCTTCAATAGTCTTTGTACTTCCTTCAGAGTCATATTTATAAAGAATGCGCTATTTTAGCACATATTACCAGTACTCCATCCTTGGGTTTTTGTTTTTAAAGCCAAAATCTGGACAATTATTTTGATTGACATGTTTGGCAATGAAAACAACACAGAGAAGTTGTTTTTTTCCTCTAAAAATTGTCAAAATCCACAAAAAATTACTTACAACTCGGCAATGAGTTAGCAAATATCACTTTGCATTTTCACTCGTTGCTCTGCCATATGGCATTCATTTACCATGGAATTTTCAGACATCACTTGGTGGACATTTCAGATCACAAACATACAAATGTTATCACCCCTTTGTTTAGATTTTGCATATGTCAACACAGTTACTATATATATATCTCTGTAATATATTTTTCCTGACAGGTGTTGCGAGGATGGCGTCGAAGCGAATGATCCGTGAGGCGACGCTATCGAAGCTGCGAGACATCAGGGAAGACGACATCAACATGTTCACCAACTTCATTCAGATGGACTCTGTGCAGAAACATCTGGGAAAGTACCTTGAAAGCCTGAAGAAGAAATAAATAGATATTTATTATCAAATGATTATCGCTGGATTGCCTGGATCAGCAAAAAATGCCTGGATGTAGCTTTTCCCACAGGGAGTTGGTCCATACAAACTTAGAGTCCATAGTGCACTCTTTGCATCTAGTGTACCTTAATTCAACTTATCAATTATTCATTTGTAAGATTCTGTATAAAAATCACAGAATTTTGAAATGGATATTAAATTTCACATCGGCAATAAAGAAAGAAATCAAATCAAATGTGCTCCTTCATAATGTTTTGTTTCTATGGAAACTAGCTCTGCATCCTTGGGTATAGACCAGAGTATAGAACCTTTTGAAGAATTATAGTGAATCAAGGAAGTTAGCTAAAGCCACAGTGTGAAAAATAAAAGGCATGTGTAGCCTTGGAGGTTTCATCCGGGCACTTTTTGTCTTAAATTGAGATCTAGAGGCAATTGATAAGCATAATCTTAAGGGTAACTCCAGTGCATACTCCTGTACGGGTCTAAATTTTATATGGCATTATATTATAATTTATTTATGCCCAAAGTGTATATTACATTGATGTCAGTGACAATTTCTTGCTTTAAACAATGTAATAGACTTTGTTCTCTTATCACACTAAAAATGTAAATTTAATTAATATGTTGTTGAATTATAGCAACATGTTAATGATTAAGATTAATAACTCCACCTATGGGGTCTAAAGAATTACAAGCATTCTCTCTGCTGTACATATGTTGTTATAGTGTTGAGAAATGTTTGTACAATTTTATTTTATTTTATATTGAAACTACAGGGTGATTTTGTTCTCCTTTACCCCTGCATTCCCAGACACTGCACATTTATTTTTTATTAATTTCTAACAAAGCGAGGTCAGATATGTAACGTAATCTCAATTTGTTATACAATGAACATCAGAAGTATTATGAGATTAGAAAATGATTATGGTATATAAAAGTTAATGGTAGGTCGTGTACCAGGGTAATTTTGTTCCCCATTACACCTGTGTTCCCAAACACTGCACATTTGGTTTAATGCATTAACAATACGAGGTCAAATATGAAACGCTATCTCAATTAATTATACAATGTACGTCAGACGTATTATGCAATAACAATTAACAAAATGATTATATAAAAGTTGATGGTAGGGCGTGAACCAATCGTACATTGTAACAGTTACATGTTGATGTAATAAATAATGGTTGCAAGACTAAGTCTTGTTCCACTAAGACTAAGTCTGGTTCCACTTACCGCCTTTTGATTACCCTATCTTTGTTATGGGGTGATGGAAAGGAGTCATATGTATGAAAGAAAAACCCCATGATTATGTGGTGGTTATTCGAGGCTAGATTTGATTACGTAACTTTGCAAGAAGCCCACCTGGTCAAGTGCAACCAAGACTTGTCGAACTTAAGTGGCCCAACAGGTGGATACGGTGGATAGATGTTAAGTAGACCAAATAATTAGTCTCTGTTTTGGATGGTTGTTCCACCGAGACCAAGTCTGGTTCCACTGACTGCCTCCACTAGATGGTATTCAGTGTTGGTATGAAGTAATATTTACCAAAGAAAAATCCCATGATTTAGAGGTGGTTATTATATCTGGCTAGGTATTATAATGTAACAGTTTTTCCTAGTGGTCCAGTTGGTCAAGTGTAACCGAGACTTATCAAACTCTGGTGGCCTTAAACCTTTGAGGGTAGTTCCACCGAGAATAAGTCTGGTTCCACTAACCGCCTCCACTAGACAACATGGGGGTGGGTAGAAGTCATATTTACCGAAGCAAAACCCCGATTTAGAGGTGGGTATTTCGAGCTAGATAAATACGTGACTTTACTGGCTAGAGACCCGGTTGGTCAAGGAAAAACAAGAATACCCTGTTTTGCTGTTGGCAATGCTCAAAATTAGCACAGGCACATTGACCCAGGGCCACTAAAATTGGCTTCCGGCTAACAAATTTCTTTGAATACTGACCCAAATATGCAATTAAATATAACAATTTCTAATTCAATTCTTTGATTTGGGCCACCAGATTCAGATTTTGGGCCACTAGAATGTGGCAAATCTTGTTTTTACTTGCCCAACTGGACTATATTGTTATATCGTTATATTGTTTTACCATAGCTCTTAACGAGCTTTCACTGTAATACAGTAACTGAATAGTGTTTTATATTGCATTTGTGGGAACTGTTCCCCATGCTGTACAGTGCCGTATTTTCAAGTATTTTCAACATTTAGAAACAGATTCATCTGCAAGACAGGTTTTGTTTGTTTGCAAAAAACGGCTTTGAGAGCATTTTACCATTTTGTGAGCAACATTGCGATTTTCAGAAAATCAAATTCAATTCTGTCCAAATGTTGTTTTCAAATTTCATTGATGGCTGTTGCAATGATGATTGTACATTTATATTACAAATGCAAATCAAATTTGAAAATAAAGTATTGATACAAATAATTACTTCAGATTGCTTTATTCCTTGAGTGTCATATGAGAGCATAATTAGAAAGCAAAATGCAAACATTTGTATGGTGTGTGATGGTGTGGTGTTGTAGGGGTACAGGCAGGCAATAAAAGTATATCCAGGAAAGGACATGATTACAAATTGATCTATTTTAAATACAGTGGAACCTATTTATAATGAGATCCTTGGGACCATGACAACCACCTTGTTATACCAGGGGGTAGTTTTGCAAAGATTCTAAGTTGGACCCAACAGTTATGGAAAGCCATATGTAACCTTGGAATAAAAAATTCAGAAGCTCCTTGATAATAAGAAATATTACTGATTTCAATTTTAAAAAGGAAGCCTTTTAAAAGAACTCTTCCAACAATTTTACAAAGAATTAACGGCTTTCCATATTAGTTGGGTCTAAATTTGTGAAACACCCCCAGATATCTTTTTTTATCAGGGTAAAACAAACCCAATGAATATAAAAGGGCTGGGACCACCAGAATTACCTTTATCTAAGAGGGTTTTGTTGTATAAATCAGAGCTCTTTATAATGAGGGTCCACTGTATCAAAATCCCATTTGGTTAATATTTAATTTAAATGTTCATCTATTCACATATTCACATGGTCAATCTTCTGCCGATAAATGTTATGCTGTGTGTTGTGTGATTTGTGTCTGTTTGAAATGGTGATTTTCCCTTTTTTATTGGGGGGGGGGGGGGGGGGTAAGAGATTTTATTCTAATTTTTTTTAATCAAAAGCTCTCAATAATGTACAATATAAGCAAATATTAGAATAAATTTCAAACCATTTTTATTTCATCCCATTTACGTTGAAAAAATAAAACACATCTATTAAATACCAACATAATATAAGGGTAGAGTTACATGTAAGCATAAATGCATGCACTGTTATTTCTACATGTAGTACTAGTTATTTCAAAACAAACAATAAATGAAATAAATTGATTTTCATAAGAGTAACACAGCAAACAACGGACAATATAATCAAAATGAATGTAAACTGATCGATAGCACCTTGGTTTAAATCAAGCAACCAATTTGAGAACTTATGAAAATCTCTATTGATTTACAGGGTTCTCTTAGCGTACAAAGCTTGTAACAAGATTATTTTCACTGTAAAGTTAAACATTGGAAAAGTTTCAGAGTTAGGGCAAGGTCTATACATTTTAGATGGTTTTGTCACATACAGTATCACCGGATAGCGAAAACGGATGCCCGATGTATATAGACAATTTGTGAAATCAAATTATTCTGTACAATACAATCCACTGGATAGAACAACATACATCGCCTGACAACTGACAAGGAACACATTTGGCAAACAAGAAGCGGACAAGGAACGCATACGAACGGATTGATAATTTGGCTCTCCGTTTGGCATCTGTTAAACCGTTCCCTACAAGTTTTTAAAATCCCCATAGACTTTGTACACAACCCACTCGGTTCCCGTTGTCGAAGGGGTTAGCGCGCTACTCGGTAATATGTGACAAGGGCCTTAGATGTCAAGTTTGAAGTTTTAGGCATTGTACAGAAGATCAAATAAGACAGACCATATGGGTGTAGAGCAAGTAATCATAAATAAACCTCTAGATGTACATAAATGTAAAACAATATATTTATGGCAGTATAATAGAAGACAAATGCCATGAAATTAATAGGCAGTATAGCTACATTATATTCTATAAATAAATACACGTATGAAACTCACCATTAAAAGGGATTTAGCAACTGTCTGAATCGACCAAATTCAGTTAACAGTGGTTTTCTAGTGGTTTCAAACCTATACATGTATAAATGTAAAATAATATATTTATGGCAGTATAATGGAAGACAAATGCCATTAAATTAATAGGCAGTATAGCTACTACATTTATCTTCTATGAATAAATACACGTATGAACCTCACCATTTAAAGGGATCTAACAACTGTATGAATCGCCCAAACTCAGTTTGAAACTCGAGTGGATCTGTCTCGTTTCCTCTTCTTACTAATACTATACAAGTATGACAGCAGTTTTGGTTTTTCAAATTTGCACTTCATTAATGAGATATTCACGAATGAATTAATGAATTTGAAAGAAAGTGAGGATTATTTCAATTATGTACAAACTTATGTCCAATAGAAAGCTGCATTTTTGCAATCTTGGACATAACTTTAACTGTATATTAATGTTTTATTTATTTATTAAAAGTAAACATTTGCAGTTTTTGCATGTATCTGTACACATATTACTAGATCCCTTTAAAGACAAATATATGTATTTATTGTAACACATATGTACCATAGACTAAACATGTGTACCATAGACATACCGTACACATACATGTATGTACCGTAGACTAAACATGTTTATGTTTTAATTGTACACTAGTCTAGTCTGCTAAATTACAGGTAGGCTTTGCAGGGCATTTTAATTTGTACCCAATTAAAAGAGATCACCCAGTTTAGTAGATAACATTAATGTAAGAAATACATAAAACTGTTTAAGCAAAGTTATATATTCTAAGACAGCTCTAGAACAATATCTATAAAACAATAATTATATACACACTAGAACACACATACATGTAGTTGTTATTGCGATGTCAACCTTCTCCATTTACTTACATATATTGTTCATCTAATATCTAAAACAAAATACAATAGATATTTCACTATATTACATAATAAATATGAAAATACAATTTCAGTTGCAACTACAAAGTAAATGAATAAATAATTACCCTTTTATATTATATCGCATACAAATTTACACACTGATCCTTCATGGCACGTATACATAATTTTGAAACTATTGAACACTTGACGCAGCATCAGAAAGAGGAAAATCATGAGATAATGACGGGACAACACACATGCAGTTGCCCGATAGTCCGGGGCAAGTAACAATTTACATGTATGTCGGGCTAGTAACAATTACTACATTTGGATTTTGATGGGCCGATCGGGCAACTAAAAATTTCAATAAACTGCCACTATTCATGAACAACATTTTCAGTGTGTTTTTAACTGAACCTTCATCATAAATTCATAAGAATATGAGCTTTATTTTTTTAAAAGGAATATGGTACATAATGTCAGGGCATACTAGCTTTCTTTTACAGGCCGCCAAAACCTGATTTTACTTACCCGAATAGGCCCCTAATTTGTTTTTTTTCAGTGCGGAGCCCTGGAAAATATGTCGCCCCCTGATCAAAACAATCCCTTCACAAATCACTAACCATGATGTAATTTGGGTAGCATAATTGGTTCCTATTCGACTTAAGTGCTCAGCCGATGATATAGTAAGAGGCTTATTCAGTAGAATCGCAATTTAATTTACTCAAACTTAAAGGCATAGATCTAGTAACATTGTCAACATCCTAAAAACGTACTTGGAACTCTAGTGTTTCTCTCATAACTCGTTGTATTTGTATTACCAATAGAAGCATGGAACATGTTTCGTTTTTTTTCTTCCCCCTTTTGTTAAAAAGATATTTACAAGTGTTCGGATTTTTAATCCTAAGTATCCACTGGAAAGTTATAACTGTGTACAAAGTCAGTGCAATGAGTAAGCGAAAATCACTTAGCATTTTTGCTCAGTTCTCGACCATATAATATCAATTTACTGTGACCTTTTTACACATTACTAGGTGAACATCAGATCACAGCAATACACATTTTATCAACCATTCATCACTTTTTGCACATGTCAGCAAAGTTACTAGATCCCTTTAAAGGTTTTTTGTTGCTCTATTGTTGTTGTTATTTCAGAGTAAACAACAATTTTCTACAGTGGAATTACCCTTTAAAGTGATCCATTAACTTTAAAGGATTTTATCATAAGTGATATTTGATACTTCAATCATATACCAATATCACTGTAAGCATCTTTTGAATGATATGTGATATTTTCATAGAAAAGGATCAATGTTTACCTAGTGAAAAAAGGGACAATTTATGTCAGATTTTATCCCTGACTGTTTGCGCTAAAAGTATCCAAATTTGGATACTATAAACAATTCAAGTATCCAAATAATACTTTTGACTCAATCAAAAAGCGTTCCGGAGCGTTTTGCAATTCAATCTTAAATATGGATCTCCATAATTGGGGACACATTTGAAAAAATCAAAACCCATTTTATTCTTCCGTTTTAATACCATCAGCCAAACAACAAAGTACTAGAGAAATATAAAAGCTCGCGAGCAATTTTGATTGAATTTGACAAAGTTAATGGATCACTTTTAAAGGGACTTGGTAACATTGTCCAAATCCTCAAAATAAATGTTTTATTCTAGCGGTTCCCTCATACCTTGTTGTATTCGTATTAACAATAAAATCATGGGAAAGCTTTTGGTTTTTCAAATTTCCCTTTCGTTACAAAGATATGTATGATCGAAGTATTCAGATAAGAAAAACTCTGGGCGAGTTTTTCTTCTGTGTACAAAGTGAGTGCAGTGAGTTAGTGAATATCACTTTGTATTTTCACTCATTACTTGGCCATGCAATGTCCATTTGACTTGAAATTTTCACACAATACCCTGTGGACATATGAGATAACAACAGTATACATACATTGCATCAACCCTTCATCACTTTTTGCACATGTCAACAAAGTTACTAGATCCCTTTAAGATTGGAGCGCAAGGAGAGAAAAGTCTAGAATAAGTGCAATCGTGCGGACCATGCAATGAAAGGATCCCGTCTAAATATAGAGTGGATTCCAAAAGACAATCGTCTCCCCTTCAGTGAGAAATGTAAATGGGTTGAAACACAATGTAAATGTGATGTGTACATGTAGGTCCAAATTCCAAGGATTCTTTTCAAGAGTGCAGACGGTAATAATGATTATAGATTTATAATAACTGTAAATAAACAGTGATCTACACGACCACATTACAGCTAGTAGTACAGTCAAACCTGTCTTAACAGCCACCTCTCTATCTCAGCCAATCTGCCTGTATACATACATGAACAAATACCAACAAATTGGCTCCACTAGGGCGACACTCCGGCAGTAGTTAGCCCAAAAAGTCACAATTAGTAAATGTCCAAGTAAGTATTCAAAAACGGGTTAATAATGACACTATTAAAAAGTGATCCAGTGCAGAGATAATCATCTTATTGAACCTGTGGGCCACCTGTCTACAGTGGCTATTTTCTTGCTTCCCTCAGGTGGTCACTATATAAACATAGTTTGACTGGACAGCATGTTGTATATTTTGTATACATCTTTTAAATCTCATATAATTTGAAAATATATTTGAGCATTTATTTTATATCAAAATCATCACCTCTTTTTTGGGGTGAGGTAATGAAAAACAAATGCAAAATGTGAAAGAGCACACAATTTTAAAGACAGAATCAACTTTGTTTGATCAAAATCGGTTCAGAAACAGCTAAAATATCCATTTATAAGTACTGTATATCAGATTTGAATCAATGTTGGGGACCAACTGAATAATTTAAGAAAATTAATTTTAAATTCTTCACATTTGTGAAAATATATCAAAATGGTTTAAAATTGGTTTTGATGATCTCTAGAGTAATTAATTTAACCAAACAACACATTCACATTTTAAATTTAAAATTGGTTGAAACTTGAGGTGTCTGGAAGGCGCCCTCTTGTGTTGACAGCTACTTTTAACCATTTGTAACACGTTTCACTACCATTCAAGGCTTCAAGCATTATTAAATTCAAAATGTTATTTTTCAATGACTGTGACAACTTAAAAGTTTTAAGTTAGTACAATTCTGTCTGACCCAAACTGTACTATGGCTAATTCTCAAATAAAAGTGGCCCGAAACCAGAATCTGGTGGCCCTCAAACATTCAGGGGGGATAAATCGCCCTGAGCCCTGTTCTATTATTGTCACTGGTGTCAAGCCATGGTTTATGGGTTGATAGACATGTACAGTTACAGAAGTCTTGAAACCAAATACCCTGTTCATGCTATAAAATGACATGTGATGTAAGTAATTTGACACGCAATCCAGACCGTACCTAGCATACAAAAGCAGGGTAAGCATTCATGCATTACATGATAATAGTGGAAAATTATGTACAGTATGTATATAACACAGAGTGTTCAATAAACAAAAACACTGTATAACAGTACATAGCTATATTGTGTGCCATTAATTTATGTAGAAGACCAGACCAAGGGATTCCAGAACATACCATATAATAATATTTTGACATATCTTTGATTTCAATGGTATTTTCAGACTTGCTGGTCCTTTAAAACTACACGTTTACATTAAGTTAGATATTTTGTGCACCTGTAGTGTAACTGTAAGCATTCAATAAAATAAAAAAATAAAGACTGATTGCTTAAACAGTATTTCCTTAAATGGTTTTAACAACCATCGTTTACGCATGAAATTTACAACAAATAAATGGATACCAAGAATTTGAATTATAGCAGCATGCAGTACTTAGGCTTTTTATAAGTACACCTATTTTCAATATATTTCTGGTCAGTTTCCGTATGTTTGAAATAAAATCTAATACACTTGTGTGAATTAAGTTATGCATCTAATAAGATTAAAGGGTTTCAACTCTTTCTCATGAAAAAATGTGAATGTGATATTTTATTAAATAAAGATTCAAAAGAGAGTTCATCAACAACTATTTAAAAACCTCTCAGGTATTTTCTTGAAAAAAAGTTTAGGCCTTAATATTTTTCATAACCCTTAGGGTGGAATTCTCATCAAAAGGTTAAAGGGACTTAGTAACATTGTCCAAATCCTCAAAATTTTTATTCTAGCGGTTCCCTTATACCTTGTTGTATTCGTATTAACAATAAAATCACGGGACAGGTTTCGGTTTTTCAAATTTCCCTTTTGTTACAAAGATATGTATGATTGAAGTATTCAGATAAGAAAAACTCCGGGCGAGTTTTTCTTCCGTGTACAAAGTGTGTGCAGTGAGTTACTGAATATCATTTATTCACTTTGCATTTTCGCTCATTACTTGGCCATACAATGTCCATTTGACTTGAAATTTTCACACAATACCCTGTGGACATATGAGATAACAACAATATACATTGCATAGATCCCTTTAAAGGAGAAGTTTCACCACCTACAATTTACTTTTGATTATGTTCTCTACACATTAAAACATAATTTCATGCAAATTTATATGTTCAACGTTTGCCCTCTGAGCAAAGGAGAGGCATCATTCAAAGTCAATAGCTGTATGGACTAACCCCATTCATCGCGTAAAAATAACCCAGGCTAAATTTAACCTGTTGATGAGAATTCCACCCATAAAGTGCCAGGGATTTTAATGCTCTATGGCATTTGTGTGTATTGCAACTCGCAACAATGTGACCTTGGCACTCAAGGAGTTAACTTATCAAATAAATATGGATCCCAAATTTATTTCAATCGGATATATTTATTTATATTTCTGCTGTTTCTGAACCAATTTTGATCAAATAAAGTTTGTTTCCTCTATGTGCTCATTACAAATATTTCACTTGGTTTTTTATGACCTCTCAAAAGAAATACAAATTTCTTGAAGCGCCCTCTGAACCAAACCAAAACTAAACTATCTCTTTAAGTTTTTAAAAGAAAATGTATGCCCCTCAAATGTCGGAAAATGGTCTTGAAATATACGTTTATAATTCAAGTTGGATATACTGTACAATTCAAATTTTTAAAAGACATAAATTTGCTTTTCAATAGGCAGTTCATACATTCCAAAAATACAGTGAAACCCGTCTAAAGATAAGACCACCCAATTGATGTTTTCAGAAATTATGGTCTTTATAGAAAGGTTCCTTTTTTATTCAAACTACTCCCTGCAGAATCAAGAAACAAGATTAGTGATATATGCAGATCTGTGGTCTTTATAGACAGGGGTTGCTGTCAGGTTTGACTATAACACATACAGCCCAACCTGTCTTAACAGCCACCCGTCTATAGCAGCCAACCTGCCTATAGTGGCCAACAAAAGTGATCATCTGCAGAGAACAATGTTATGGAACCTGTCTATAGAGGTCACCTGTCTACAGTGGGCACTTTATTGTTTCCCTTGGGTGGTCACTATTTACATAGCTTTGGCTGTACTAGTGTACTTGAAACTGATCTCTTATTATCAACATTTTTTATTTTGAACAGTCAGATAATCCTATTCTCACACTGGAATGGTCCAGTGACGTATTTAAACTAGTCAATCATGAATAATACGTGCCATCATTCCCGAGTTTGGCACAACATACAGCTGAATATTATTCCTCACATTGCATGAGATTTTACGAGTATCGAATGGCACTATCTAAGAAATAATTTATTAATTTGTTTATTGAAATTCCACACCTAAAATTTGGATTCTCAAAAGAAACATTTATTTCAATTTCCAACATTTTGAGCCTTTTCTCATGGGTATCCATGATTAAATTTCACTGTGCCGAAAGTATAAGTTAGTAGGCATTGTTCATGGCCTTCTTGTTAGCACCAAAACTGTATTATTAAAGTATTTTCCACAGTTTGAAAAGGAATTGTTCTGTATCAGAATATTTTTTCTTAATGATTTACTGTAAGGTAGTGATTTCTAGGCTATTTTGTATTCATAAAATTCTACTATGTATGTACTTAAAAGCCTGTTCTATAAACTTGTGAAAAGATATGGTCGAATGTCTGCTCATGTTTACAACTTACGGTACATTTATAGTTAGTTTCCGGGTTTTCCAATAAATAACTTGAATGGTCAACTCCCTCTCTAGTTTCCTAATCACTTGTCTGTAACATGCAACTAATTATCCCTCTAATCTTCCTCATTAATATGTACTTAATCATGCATTCTAATAATTGTTTAAAACAGCAAAACCAGCATGCCATCAAAAAGCTTGATCATGAGAATACCCCCAATCTTGGAAGGTATATAATAAATAAAAGATTATCAAGTGTAGAGATGCTGTACACCGCAGATTGCCCTTTTGAAGCAGGCTAGTTTGTGTGCTAGATGCATTAACACTGAGCCAGTGTGTATGCACGCAAGGCGTTCACAAGATGGCACCGCGCATCTGATTAACAATCCAAAAGTACCCTTTAATTCCATCAGTACTTGTGTTTAAGCATTCCCGCAATCTTCCGCGGGTTCTTGATGATGCACTGCAGCCATTTCAGAGATCTCTGGAGGGCCCACGAAGGGGTGTCCAGGAAGCAGTTCACGCTGGGATCCCTCGGGTGTGGGAGAGAGTGCCTGGCCATGCATCGCGTCAGGATGACCAGGACGTCGAAGAAGCGCTCCGCGAGCATATGGCTCTCCCACTCGGTCTCCTCTGCGCACCCGATGTACATGACTGCGAGCAGGTGTCCGTGGGACAATACCTGGAGCTTGGAGTTGTTCACCCGCAGCGCTTCCATGATTGCCAGACACTTGATCCTGCAGCCGCTCTGCCCGCTGCCACTGCTGTCGAGGTCGTGCAACATCTCCAGGACAAACTCGTTAAAGCACCACATCCACAGGTTGGCATCCGGGCGAAGATGCCCCGCTGCATTGTCCTCCTCCTCGGAGTCACCGGCGATACCCTCGTCCATGATAGGGGTGCGCTGGGAGTAAGGAGAGGTTGTCAGGGTGATTCGTGATGTATCCAGGGTGGCGTAGATCTTTGCCTCCACGGTAAGACTAGGGGCGATTGCTGACGTCATCTTGCAGTATTCCTCGATGCTGCTCCCCAATAGCTTCTGGAGATGTCCGAGGACATAGCCAGGACACAGGTAGTGTCCGACCATGAACGGATCCCACGGATCTTGCCCCTTGGGGATAAAATCCAGATTGATGCGTCTAACAAGGAAATATCCAGGCATCCTGATCACAGAGTGCCTGGAATCCACATATTCCCACGTGTCTGGATTCATTTCGATAGGAACAACAACCAGTTTCGTTGACACGTCGTACGACTTGACAACGGTGACCTGCGACCTATCCCCGGCAAAGAAGGCATTACCGATGGGAAGGTTCTTCCCGTGCTGCCGGACGTACTTCATGAAGAAGGCAAGAAAGTTTCTCACGACCTCCCGCTCCATCTGTTGCCTCTCCTCATTGGGGACCACATAGCCGGTGTAGTAGCTCTCTAGCCTGGTCATTAGAGGCAGCCCATTGCCCTGCATCTCAGAGGAATTGCTACCCCTGTGGACATTTCCCGCATGTTCCACTGCTTCCTCATAGTCGTCCGAGTCAACCTCCTCGTAGTCTGACCACTCGCACGTAATTGATGACTGAAATTCCTCCGTCTTCATCATATCGCCATCGTCCTCCACTTCGCTGGACGACTCAGTCTGCACAGACGTGGAAGGCAACTGCTCGCGGGGTCGCTGAGTACGTTCCCTCTCTTGATGTTGCCGGCTTCTCTCCTTGGACACCTTGTATGCCTCTGTTGCGAGTATCGCACTGGCGGACAACACTCCTAGTCCGGCTGCAGCCTTTAGACCAACAGACCACCAGGATTCCCGCTGCGTGTCTGGCTGTCGTCCTCTTCGATTCGCCATATTTTTAAATTCTTTACTGCATCTGAAAGGAGGACAAAAATAAAGAATCAACTCAAACAGGTTACAGGGCTATAAGATGTCCATGTAAAAATGGACACATTGAAGCGTTTTCCCTATAGACATTTGCCATGACATATGTATGATGTAGCTCATTGAACTGACAATCTAATAGTAAAATCATGAATGGGAATATGAATTATTATCAGCAAAAAATCAATCAAAATAGTATTTCTTTTCATTATGTTGTATTTGTAATCTGTCATTCCGACTCTTGTTTTTTTTTTCTCCAACTTTTGATATACATGGTCGTGCAATAATAAAGTCAGTCTAATAGACCCTATTTTAAATTTAGAGCTTTTTAAGTTTTAGAATTTAGTTTAGGAGAGGATTGATAAAGTATTTTGTATAAATCTGGTTTCCAAACCAAACGGCTTCTCCACTAGGCACTAGTCTAGGCGGCACTAACCTAACCAGTCGCTGTGCAAAGCACAGCGCCTGGCATACTAGAGTGTGTACACCGTGAGGAACACGGTAAACACACTATTAAAAACAAATATTACAATAGTTACAATTATATATCTGGGTTCATACTTATGAATTATGTTATGCATGGACTTCAATGTTCCAAATGGTGAAATGACTGAGGGTAAAAAGATGGATAACTTACCTTAAATTGATGATTTTTGACGGTAGTCCGTGTCATATTCCATTTGATCGCTGCAATGATGACCCCGGCCGAAAGCTAGTCGGCTATGCATGCTGGGATAGCATGCATGCATAGCCGACTAGCTTCCGGGGTCATCATTGCAGCGCGATCAGTTGGAATATCAGCACGGACTACCGTAAAAAATCATCAATTTGGGGTAAGTTATCCTTCTTTTTTAGCAAATTATATTCAATGTGCCAAAAGTTTATTAACTAAAGGTACTTTAGAGCGAAACAAATTCAAATAATGTTTTTGTTAAAAGTGATTTTTTACCTCGTCGCATATCTACGGTAAAATTTTGAGCGTCTAATCGTTACAGCGCTGTGTGCCGATTACAGTTAAAGGGGACCACCAGGCAAAGAACAACACATTATTATATGTTTTGGTACCGTTTTGTGATATCAAATAGATACCCAACATTTTGCAAAGGGTTGTGTAATTCATAAACAAAGCAATTAATTTCCACCACTTACGGAACCACTGCTATTTCCTGGTTCCATACGGGCCAACCATTTGCGAGTGCGCCAATGCTATTCACGCGCACGTTTGTAAACAATAGATTCCCGCACACATAGCAGTCTGCGTAATTCAGACCGCATGAACGCATGCTTTAGAATGGTGATGCGTTTCCAATTTTTTTTCTTTTTTCTGGAAACATATTTTTGTGAACTTGTTCAGTTGTTGATGGAATGGATAAAGTCTAAAGATGTTACCTTTCTTTAATAAGAATATTATTTTTGGGTGGTGGTACCCACATCTACTAGTAAATAGGTCCAGTTAACTGGACCATTTACACGCAACATATAGGAAAAAGCGTTGCATCGACATACCCAGCTGATGCCATCTACCGACAAGAAATCGAGCAGGAAGCTTGCTCTTGAATACTAGTGCATGAGTATTCAGACGCGTCCGTTTGCGCTCTCAATCCCGGAGTGTTCGCTTCGCCGCCTGCGTAGCGCAGCTCGCTCGCCGCCGCGACGAAACACGTGTTATTCTATGAGAGACCGAGCTTCTTTGCGATGGGATATTATAGCGCGGGGTGGGCGTACACGCTTTGGACGTAATAATCGATATATGAAGGGCGTATTTACTCAAAATACACGTTTACTAAAGATTCTCGTTTTAAGAATTTGAATAGTTTACCTTCCGATTTCATTAAGTCAAGTGTGATCAAATTCATCAAAACTTGAAATGATACAAATATGAACGATGATGATCAGACTCAAATTAATAAAATCCGAATGTAAACTATTCCTAGTCTTAAATTGAGATATTTAGCAAATTTGTATTTTGAGCAAATAGGCCCTTCATCACGGTTCATACTTTGTATACATGCGGACTACGTTTCAGGGTGTGCAACACTGCAGCAACTACTCATTTTTTCCAGAGAAAAGGAGCTCACATGCTACGATATGGAATCCAAACCACAACAAAAACAGCATATTTGGTAAGCATAGTAGTTTAACTGTATTAATTATTAAAAATTTACATGAACAAACATGTTCAAGACCCAAATAAAAACACAAACTTCTTGGACGGGCTTGAACATGTTGTCAAATATGGCGCACGTATATGCAATGCTAATTGACCTATGTGTGGTGGTACCCTGCTTTAACTGGCGGCACTAGCGCCATTTATTGATGTATTTTAGTTTTACCGCCATAAAACAACAACAAAAATTGACCTTCCAGTTCCATGCCTATAAATAATATATTTAATGACTAAATAGTCGTGACCCAAAAAGCACAAGCTAAACTGCATTGTTATCGGCACGTCCTCCTCTGGCAATCTGCCCGTCGAGTCAGGCACCGCTGAACACGCCGCGCGCAACATAAACAATCAATCGCACACAAACTGAGATGCCACCCACGGCCACGGCCCACCCCCGAAAGTCACGGGGCCGATAGCTTACTGCGCCTCGCTTTCGGCGTTCGCGCTGTGTTAGCCAGACATGCCAGAGCCAGAGCCACTAGTAATAAGCGAGTTAATTTCTATAATTAAAAGAAGATGGAGAAAAGAATAAAACTGAAGAAACAAGAAAACCGTAGTTCTGACATTGATCAAACACATACAAGAAGATTAATCACGTGACAGCGGCAACTTACCTGGTAAAAATAACTCAAACTTCGATGTAAATCATTCCCAGCAAACGTACCCTCGATTTATTTAGTTGTTTTGGTTATAACTGTAAGATAATGGACTGAGAGGGCGACGTACAGAAAACTGCACACAGAAATACAATATAGCTGCATAATATGCATGCGCTTGTGATGTAGAATACAGATCAAAATATGTATTTTGCCCCTAAAATATGATGCTTTTGCCTGATTGATGTTTTCTAGTTGGTGGAATATGAGTTGATTTCCCTGCAGAACAGTTATATTTTCGGAACTGTCGTCACCATCCACAACATCATCAGTAGTGTAGTTGCTGGAGTCGGGGGTGGTGAGGGGGGGGGGGGGGGGGGGTCACATGCCCCAAATAATTTGCAAACTGTGTTTAAAACAAATGCAATAGGGTGTGCTCCCCCACCCCCCCCCCCCCCCCAAACAAAAACAAACAAACAAATCAGTCAAGCCCTACACCACTGATCACCACCATCATCATCACCATCATCATCATCATCATCATCATCATCATCATCATCATCATCATCATCATCATCATCATATATACGGAAATAGAAGGATTTCTCCTGTAGACTTTCCGGTCTTCTCTTCATTTGCAACTGTACATCTATTATAAACTTCAACTCTTTTTGGTTGTGATTTGCAGGGTACTAGTCAACCGGGTTAACACCCTACTCTTTTCGAGAAGTTGACTAGGTTCTTAGCGTACATGAGGTGTGACTGTCTCATACACGGGACCTCCATTTATCGTCCTATCCGAGGGACGGAGTGTTTTTTTCCGCGAATCCTCTTCCTGCGTAGGAAGCACGGCCGGGGAGGGCGATAACACACAACGGGAGTTAGCTCGTATTTTTATGCGTGATGGAAAAACGCATTGTCCGATATCCGATGGTAGGGATCGAACCGGGTACCTCTCGCGTCGGAGCCGCACGCTCTCCCGACTGAGCTAACTCGCCTCCCCGTCATCATCATCATCATCATCATCATCATCATCATCATCATCATCATCATCATCATCATCATCATCATTATCAATCATCATCATCATCATCATCATCATCACCATCACCATCATCAATCATCATCATCATCATCATCACCATCACCATCACCATCATCATCATCATCATCACCATCACCATCATCATCACCATCATCATCATCATCACCATCACCCAAATCATAATCACCCATCTCATCCTAATCATTATCATAACCATAACCACTATCAGCATCATCTTAAAGGGTACCACCACCCACAAATATTATGAAAGTAACATTAACAAGTTTAGAAAAATATGTTTCCAGAAAGAAAAAAAAATTTGGAAAACACATCACCTTCTAAAGCATGTGTCCATGGGTTTGCATGTACGAAGACTACCATTGTCCAGAGCTAAGAACGAATCGTCCGGGATTCTATTGTCTCCAAACGTACGCGTGAATAGAAATGACGCACTCGCAAATGTTTGGCGCGTACGGAACCATGAAATAATAATGGCTCCGTAAGTGTTAGCATTAATTGCATTGTTTATGAATTACACAACCCTTTACAAAAATGTTTGATATCTATTTGCTATCACAAAATGGTACCATTTTGTTACATGTTGTTCCTTGCCTGGTAGTCCCCTTTAAAGGGGCTTATAGTAACATTGTCCAAATCCTCAAAATAAAATTTTAATTCTAGCGGTTCCCTTATACCTTGTTGTATTCGTTTTAACAATAAAATCATGGGACAGGTTTCGGTTTTTCAAATTTCCCTTTAGTTACAAAGATATGTATGATTTAAGTATTCAGATAAGAAAAACTCTGGGTGAGTTTTTCTTCCGTGTACAAAGTGAGTGCAGTGATTTACTGAATATCACTTTGCATTTTCGCTCATTACTTGGCCATACAATGTCCATTTGACTTGAAATTTTCACACAATACCTTGTGGACATATGAGATAACAACAATATACATTGCATCAACCATTCATCACTTTTTGCACATGTCAACAAAGTTACTAGATCCCTTTAAGGTTCTTAACATTATCATCATCACCATTATCAGCCTCAACATCGCAATCTATTATCAGTAATCAAAGCCTCTCATTTATTCAGCAATCAATTTAAAAAAACAGCGACAGTAAAAGGAACCAGATTTTAAAAGTTTTTGTAAAAAGGACTTTAATTATAACATTTTCACATATGATATTTGAGTTTATATATGTATAACATTATACAATATCAGTTTAAACGACTAATGCAAAGAAAAATTGGAAGGCATCTTTAAAAGGAATTTCTAGTACTAATACAGGATACTATATATTTTTTCTACACAAATAGTTGGTTGTACTATGCATAAAAACAAGTACATAATCTATTCCAGGATCGAGGTATATGTATCATATGTAGTACTATGGTAGGATGCCAACTATGGAAATATAATAATGCTTACTTTTTGTAAAACATGCCTAACTTATCTTGACAAGTTTTTTTTTAAATACCAATTGTACCTTTACTTTATCATTATTTGTGAATGGACATTGAAAATAAAATCATTCAACCGTAAAAGAGTTTACAAGCATATCTAGAGATCAGTGGAACTAGGATGGTCCTGGGACATGATCGTGCTCTCGGCCACTGGTCTAGCAATCAGGAGGTCTTGCGTTCAATTCCCAGGCGAAGCCACTTTTTCTGGTCTTTTCATTCCAAGTTTTTCACCGTTATTTTGCATTTTACTACATAAAAAATAACAAATGAAATATTCGTTTTTACCAAATAAAAAAAAAACATAGGAGAGGAGTTGCTAGAGTCTCTTACTTTACTTTGTTCTACAAAGAAAGTTTTAAAAAGAAATTATGCTTAATTCACATCAAATCAATAATCTAAAAAAATATACAAATATGCAAGTAGAGGAGCCCTAAGAGAAATATACAGGGTAGTTCTTGGCGTCAATATCAGGTGAAAGTATGATACATGTATCATACAAACGGTGGGGAACCAAATACATACATGCCTGTATGCATTTTCTAAATATATTTATTATATAGATATACACATTGGAATTGAACTTGCATCAACTTGATCATAATGTCAAAGAAAACAAATACATATTTGATTCAAACAATGGTATTAAAACAATAGTAAAGTTACTACCCAATATTGAATGCTGATCCTTCTTTTTATTTTCTAACAGTGCATAGTGATATGCAAGTTATAAATATAACAATATTATTATTATTATTAATGCATATACTGCATTTCTTTAAGAATAATAAATTACCTTATTGTAACCAGTATTAACTATAAAATGCATATTTGCTATACTTGTTCCTTTAAACGATATTCCTCATCTATAAAAAATGAATTCATTATGTCGCTTTTCTATATAAACTTTATAGCACTCATGCTCGTGTAACTATGATCTGAATGAAAAGGAACAAATACATTTTTACATACCCAATTTGAAAGACAAAAAAAAAGGAGAGAAAGTAAATAGGTTACTTTGAAAAAGAAGGTATTAATTATATACAAGCACAAAGAAACAGGCAGAGTCACACCCAATTGTAATTTAATTCTAAACCTTGTCATTTTGTATCAAATAGGTATATAATCAATCCCTGATACCAAATACAGTCAAACCTGTCATAGCGGCCACCTGTCTATAGCAGCTTACCTGCCTAGAGTGGCCACATTTCTTGTTTCCCTTAGGTGGTCACTATAGGCAGGTTTGACTGTAGAATTAAAATTTACAGCAAAAGTGCCAGATACATGTATATACCAGGCTGAAGAGAAATGTGAACCACAATGGAATTTGTAGAAAAAACAATTAAACTGAGATTCACATTCTTTTCGAGTTCATTTCAGACATAATATATAGAAAACGCTGTGTGTACGCACATATGATCCTGTATACAGTAATTGCTTGCGCTCTAAGTCTTTTGGGTGATCGTATCATTGCATAAATAAACGTCGCTCACAGTGTGTATAAACATGTGAGTGATTGACTCATCAAACAGCGTTCCCGTGATTGGGATTTAGAGCGCAATATGTATTTAGAGGCCACAGACATGACACAGATTATTTTTCAATACATGAGATCATATCAATAGTTACAAAAATATATCTTCTCAAGATCAAATGAAGCAAGATTATCATACCATGGTGCATTTTAAGTTAATCCTAAGATCATTCTTAAAGATAGTGTCCTCCTTTTGCAGGCATCTTCAAGTTCAGTAAAACATTCCATAACCTAAAATGATACTATACATTGTTACCGTTTATCATTTCATGCTCTAAAAAATCAATATAATCCCCAATATTTTCAAGTCCTAAGAGACTTAATCTTCACCAATAACTACTAGCTCTTACAAATTATTTTCTTTCATATAAGACAACAATCTTGCAATTTTTTTATTGTTGGTTTGGAAAAGGTGGACAGTGACTTTAAAATCAATCCCCTTTCCCTCAAACTAATGCTAATTTACTGTCCAGATGACAGTCAATTACAAATCACATTTTATTTTTGGAAAGGATCAACATCGGTGGCAGTGTGGAAAAACAAATACTCCTGAAAACATAATCTAAGAATGAATAACTATGATGTGTAAAATGTAGTGTAAACAGAGCGTTACAAATAAAAATTAAAAAAATAATAATGCAGATCACATGTATAACTACTACGTGTACAAGTGTTTCAAAGGGCTATACCCTAGCTTTAGCTGAACTACCAACGATAAAGGGTATCAATCATTTCAAGGCTGAAATTCCTGCCAGGTCTCCAGTTACCCATATATGAGGTTGGAGAGACAAATGTGGATAAAATGCCTCGATGTCAATGGGCAAGCATACACCTGGTAAGACTTGAACCTGCAACCCTTGGATTACGAGTCACAAGGCCAAACCACTAGACCAAATGTACTCCCACATGAATCAATGTTATCTCAGAAAAATGGATCCAGTTGGATTTCCAGTCTTGAAGGATATGTTGTGGAAAGTGTGACCAAACTCAGTATCTCCAAACTTTGGAAAATAGCCAAGATTATCTATTTTTACACAAAAAAACTTCAGAAAATAGCCATTTCAGTAAACTTGTCACACAAATGCAGCTATATTAAAGCGGATTACACTATCATACTACTATACCATGGTGACATTCTCATCTATAGAATGATTCTTTATTTAATTAATTGTGTAGTTCTTTGGTTTCCTTACACTAGAATTATAATCTGTCTTCCAAGGATGTGCCCTTTGAAACATCAGCTGTTGAGTTATCAGTGTACTGCATTCTCCAAAACCATCTCAAGGAACTGTACAATACAAAGATGAAAGGAATAGAAAAGTTTTAGCTTTAATAGAGTGTGCTTAAAAATAATAGTTATTTGCGAAGTAGTTATAAACTAAGTGTAAGAATTGTCATAGCATATTATCATTACAAAATTAAACAAAGTTTGTTAGATCAAACCCTGTCCAAAACGGCAGAAATATCCATAAATAAAGTAATCTGAATTAGAGTCGGCTCTGTCGACTTAAAATCAAATTTAATATAATAAAACAGATCAATGCAATCGTGGAAATAAAAAAACAGAAGTAGCTTTTAAATTGACTTACATCAGCTCTACATAATTAAGAACAGAAATCACATTCATAATTTTTACCAAAAAGGATTAAATCTTTTAAGTGTCTGCATAGCACCCACTTGTGTTAAGGGCTGTTTTTTAAAATAAAAACATCCTTCAAATAGAGTTATTAGGCTTTCTTTCTACCATTCACGAAAGACAATGTTAGGATATATGACACCTGTCTATAGAGGTCACCTTTCTACAGGGGCCATTTTTTTCTTCTTAGGTAGTCGCTATATATACAGGTTTGACTGTATTCCTGTCTATAGAGGTCACCTGTCTACAGCAGCCACTAAACGCAGGTTTGACTGAATATTTAGTCACTTAAAGTGATCCATGTAAAGTGTCTAACTCCACGAAAAATACTTGGGAGCTTCCTCGTTTCTCTTCTGCCGTGTTGTTTAGCTTATGGTAAGAGAAGAATAAAATAGGGTTCGATTTTTTCAAATGTCCCTTTAGTATGAAGATAATTATCATTGAAAATCATTATTTCAAAAGCGTTAGCTAACGGTTTTGATAAAAAGTACAATTGTCGTCGCTGAACAAGTCTGGCCAGCGCGCGTGGGAAATTTTCCCGACCCACTGAACTTTGAGCCTAGCATGCGCAAATTCCATGAATTCCGTACCGTCTGTATACACGTACACGGGTGCGGATATCGTCAAGATCAAACGGATGATTATTACTGCGACAAATCTACAACAGACCATCAGTATTCGGTGATAAAATATGAACTCAATATTCGTTTTTTTCACTAGGTAAACAGTGTTCGTTTTCTTTCAAACTTTCACAAATCTTTCAATTCTATTTTACAATGATATTGATATAGGATTGAAGTCTCAAATGTCAGTTTGTGCAATATCTGACACTTTACACGGATCATTTTAATGCAGGGCTCGACACTCACACTGGCCCGGGGCCAGTGAAATTGCACTTTGGGCCAGCAAAAACGTATAAAGTCATTTTTCGGTAGCCCGATCAGGCAAGCAGATTTTCAACCCGACATTGACAAAATTAGAAAAATCTTATTTTCTTCCATGTCAATGCTTCATCTATAATCACAGGTTTGATCAGGAAGAGTGATATTTTGAATAGTAAAAAGTTTACTCATGAAATACAATTTTTGGGCCACCAGAAAATGGGAAGAGATCATTTAACTGGTTCGACACTGACAAAAAAAGGTAAGTGTGGAGCCTTGCTTAATGCTTACATCTTCATAGTGCACTTGGATGACGCCATTCTGAGATGTGTCCCTTTTCCTGAAAGCCTCCGTCAGGGACTTCAGCATGACGCACACCTGGATGAAATCGTCAAACTTTACCGTGCCCCGGTTCTCCCGATCAAACCGCCGAACGACAAGATTACAGAACTGGGGCGATCTGGAATAGGAAGAAAATATCACATCATAATGATGATGATGACAACAACGATGAGTTCGACAAGAAACATAACTTATATTGATCATTCTGATGATGATGATGATGATGGTGATGATGGCAATGATGGCGAAGATGACGATGATGACTTCGACAATAAACATAACTTATATTGATGATGATGATGATGATGATGATGACGACGATGATGTTGATGATGATGACGACAACGATGATGATGACAAACATGACAAGAGTGATGATAACAACGACAAATACAACAGCAATAACAGTCCAGCATTAATACTATGATGTCAATCTATCATTGAAATCATCTAATTTTTAGGGCAGAAACATATCATATTGGGTCAAATCATGTCATACTCGGGCAAAATCATGCCACATAGTTACAGACATAATTGTGTCATTTACAGAAAGCAAAGTGTTGATGATGTTTGGTTTTTGTTTGACAGGTGAAAATGGAAATAATGGTATTCGGTTTAAAGACCTCAGAATACTTACAATCTGTAGCCAAACGTTTGGAAGGCAGTGTTCAGCTCGTTAGCGTCAATGTTTCCGGATCTGTCAGTGTCAAATCTGCAAAGAAGGCATGAAAAATGTCATTACGTAGTATTGTTTAATTTAGTTTTTGAAAATTATTCAAACTATTATCCCCTATATGTGTAAATGTGTTTGCTTTCAATATTATTGTCAATTGATTATTGTTAGACTCCAGTCAACGTTATTTCAAAGAGATCAAGAAAATTTGTCTGAATCAATTAAACACACTTAGGAATTGATTGTATGTTACAATGAATTGTAAGTCAGAAAATTTGCGCATTTCAACCAATCAGATTTGCGCATTTAGAACACATGATCTGACTTACAATTACTTGCAACTTAACAATCGATTGCATCTCTTTCTGCAACAGGGCCCAGGACATATAGTCTTCTTTCATATCCAGCTATTTTACCTTTACTAATAGATGTACGAGACCATTTTTTTTAATTTTCAAATTTCCACTTCGATGTTCAGAGACCATTCTTTTTAATTTTCATATTTCCACTTCGATGTTCAGTTATTTATGATTTATTTATGATTTAATTCGAAGAAAAAAATGTGAGGTTTATGTCAACCCTGTACAAACCAGTAGCAAGAAGTTAGCAAATAGCCCTTCCTATGTTTGCTCATTACTTGGCTATATGACATTCATTTATCATAAAACTTCCAAACATCACTCTGTGGACATATCAAGGTACAGTAATAACTAATGCTTGAAATCACATTGTTTGCCTTGTGGCCCAGTCAGGCAAGAACAAATAAGATTGATCAAATTCTATCGACCCCCCAAAAAAACATTATAAATTATGTTATACAATTATGGTTGCCCATTCAAGGGCGTGAAATTATGCATAAAATGCAGTTTGTTGGCCCAGAGGTAATTTTTTGTGACCGTGGGCCAGCGGGCCTGTGCTAATTTTGAGCACTGAATACTTTATCAACCCTTTGTCAGTTGTTATATGTGAAATTTAGCATAAATTTAATTTGGTGGCCCAAAGCTCTTTTTTTGTGGCCCAGGGCCAGCGGGCCTGTGTTAATTTTGAGCACAGAATACACAATTTATCAACCCTATGTCAGTAGCAACATAGTTACTAGATCCTTTTGTAACTAGCAAACTTACCTCTCGGAAACAACCTTTCCCGTCCTGAATATATTTCCATAATGATGCAAACTCGCTGAAGTTTATTAATTATAAATTATGTTATACAATTATGGTTGCCCATTCAAGGCCGTGAAATTATGCATAAAATGCAGTTTGTTGGCCCAGAGGTAATTTTTTTGTGACCGTGGGCCAGCGGGCCTGTGCTAATTTTGAGCACGGAATACTTTATCAACCCTTTGTCAGTTGTTATATATATGTGAAATTTAGCATAAATTTAATTTGGTGGCCCAAAGCTCTTTTTTTGTGGCCCAGGGCCAGCGGGCCTGTGTTAATTTTGAGCACTGACTACACAATTTATCAACCCTTTGTCAGCGGAAACATAATTACTGGAACCTTTTGTATCTCTCAAACTTACCTCTCAAAACAACCTTTCCAGTCCTGAATATATTTCCATAACGATGCAAACTCGCTGAAGTTTATCGTCCCATTCCTACATAGAAGACAATGTAGAAGGGAACAAAAATGAATTCTGGATATAAATATAATATTGTTCTCTAAACATTACGTTTTGAATCTCAGAAACTATTTCTGTCTCTCAACTGGGAATGGTTAATTCGAAGGAGAATCCCATACAGAGCATTATAGCTCAGTTGGTAGAGCATGGTCTAGCGATCCGGGGATCTTGGCTTGGATTCTCAGTGAAGCCCAAACTTGTTTGCTCATATATTTCTGGCCAGCTTCCTCTATGTTTGAAATACAATATTAGAATTTAGAAGATTCTACTAGCAGGTAATTTCTATTAAAGAGTTAAAAGTTATTTTGTTTGATCTTTTGATTCATCAAAAATGAAAGCAGGTTGCTCATGACATAAAAGCACAAGTTTGAAACAGAAACATTTATTTCTGAATTTTTTTTCTTTTCCTCTGGTAAAATCAAGATTTCTACTTGTAGGAATGAAACCAGAGTTGGATGATCTATAATGCGGTTACAAATCAAATCATCAAATAGTTGATTAATAATTATCAAGATCTAAAAATAAACATTTGTTTCTTTTCTTCAGATGGTAAAATCAAGATTTCTACTTGTTGGAATGAACCCAGAGTTGGGTGATCTATAATGTGGTTACAAATCAAATCATCAAATAGTTGATTAATAATTATCAAGATCTAAAAATAAACATTTGTTTCTTTTCTTCAGATGGTAAAATCAAGAGTTCTAATTGTTGGAATGAAACCAGAGTTGGATGATCTATAATGCGGTTACAAATCAAATCATCAAATAGTTGATTAATAATTATCAAGATCTAAAAATAAACATTTGCTTCTTTTCTTCAGATGGTAAACAAAATCAAGAGTTCTAATTGTTGGAATGAAACCAGAGTTGGGTGATCTATAATGTGTAAACAAATTAAAACATCAAATAATTGAGTTGCCGGGTATGTAAGTACAATTTGGCATTATTAACAAATTGGTGGCCTGTAGTCCATTGTTCAAGGCCCCTATTGCTGGGTCCAGACAACCGGGATACCAGCAAATCCTCATGTATGTTATTTTATTTTATTGAGTTTTTATACAAACAATGCAAAAGAATGGTAATTATACAAAATATAGTTAATGATAGAACATCCAAACATTTCCCATGCAAACATGCTAGCATGTTGTTATACAACTAAAGGCATTCATCAATTAAAACAAAAGTGGTTTAAAGTGGCAATTAGGTATCACATACGAAGCAAACACGACAACATTTTCACAGTGCAATGAAATAAAACAAAAACTTGAATTAATATCAATTAATTGTTGTGATTGTTGTGACAGTACAGCCAACCGCACACAGAGCCCACTCGATGGGATCCGACTGGTTTTCTGTCAGGCTAGTGTTAGTTTTGCTCAGTCGAAGCCGATTCAACATGTTGAATCGGCCTCAAAATACCTCCGACTGGCAAAACCCGAGTCCAGAGGCAGCGCATACTGAGCAGATACGACTGAAAACTAGTCGGATCGGGTCGAGGCGGCTCTGTGTGCGTTGGGCTTAACTGTTGCCGCTGCTACTGCTGCTGTTGTTGTCATTATAGTTCAGGTAAAGTGAGAGAGATATGTGTGTGACCAGCATCAAATATCACTCGCCCATGGAATTAGAGCCTTAGTAAACACAAGCATGCTGGCAAGTGCGTTGGTTGTCCTTGAATACATATATTATGTATATCACGCTAAATGAACATGGGCTGTTTGTTTTGATATAGTTCATTTAAAATAACCATATTTCAGGTTAATAAAATACACTTATTAGTGCTCACTGTTTCAAATGCTGAAGGCTTGAATGGGTTAACAAGCTCACAAATTACTCATTTTAAACACGTACATGCATGTAATGTATGCAAACTGAAAATAATATTCAAGATGCGATTTTCTCATGCTAATGTATGGGGTTGAGCAATCAAATTTCTGGTTAGGACACAATCAAACAAATAGGGCCTGAAATTAATAAATGCAAGGATATCTGCTAAAATAAAATAATCTTAAATTTACAGGTGCAAAAAAAAGACTTTGTGCAAAATGTTCAGCACTGCATAGCGATGAATAGAGATGAATAAGAAAATGAAGAAAAAAGTGGGAAAAAAAGAAAAAGCAGATTAGTTCTCCTTCAACCATGTGTGAAACTCATTATAATAGCAGACTCACAGTGACAGGATATATATATGTGTATATGAATAAATACAGGCATGGTTCATAAACTTTTATTAAGTCCCAGGAAAAATAACTATAAACTTTTGACCCAGTTCCCTTCAAGTTTGTGAAATTCCCATAGACTTCGTACACAACCCGCCCGGTTCCCGTAGTCAAGGGGTTAATAGATGATTGGTAAACAAACAAAAAATGTACGGATATACAAAATAGTAGATGCTAGGATTGCTTGCATGATGGTGCTTGTTTTCACCTGTCATGGTCAAACAGTTTTAAATAGAGACAAACCTGTCTATAAAGACCACACAAGGGAGACAGAATGTCTTTACCTGTGGTCTATAAAGACAGGTTCATTTCTATGTAAAATGCATTCAATGGAGTCAAGGTTGACTCATCTCTATAATATGGTCCCTACAGCAGGTTTGACTGTTTATGACAAATCACTTTTTTCTGAGGGATTCAGATGCTAGGATTGTACCAAAACTTATGTGATTAGTAACTTTTTGGGAGGATGTAGAATTAGATAATAAGATTTAGATGCTAGGATTGCTTGCAGGATGGTGCTTGCATTCACCTGTCACGGTCAAACATGCCGATCATGAGCCTACATGTCTCTCCATTGAAAGGCGACCAATTTCCGTTCAGTAGCGCCTGCTGCAGTTCGGTAGCCGTGACACCACCACTGCCGTCCGCGTCAACGGCCTGAGGTCGACGCATTCAGCAAAGTACCAAAGATATTATCATGGAGACAAAATAAAAACAATAACAATTGGGGTGCTCAGTATTAAAGTTAACACAGGTGCAAGGATCACACCAAGGGGGCCAGCTGCACAAAAAGTGTTACACATGATCCGATCAAACAAAGGCAGCCTGTAAGCCAATCGGCAACGTGTATTTTACAGCCTCCTGCTTGATTTGATCTTATGTATGAAGCTTTGTGCATCAGGCCCCCAAAAAACTGTAAGACATGTATGATTTACCTATCCTTGTCATACATTCCAATCATGAGACGGCAGGTCTCTTCGTTAAAAGCTGTGTTGTTTCCGTTCAACAGCGCCCTCCGGAGTTCAATGGGAGTGATGGCACCGCTGTTATCTTGATCTACTGCCTAGGGGAACGGAACGGGTAAAGAATCATATTTTCTTTTTTTTTGCATTTGCATTTGCAAGCTCAAGGTAAATTTGTATACCCTGCTGAATGTAGATGTCTTTCATGGACATACATTTATAATTCACAAACAAAGATTTTTAGTTGATATTTACTGAATAATTATTCATTACCCATATGAAAACAGAGATTTTAATCAATAATTAAATTATGTAAGAAACATTTTTTTTGCATTAAGTCAATGTGGTAGATTGTATTAAATATAAATTACTAAAATGAGCAACCTGAGCTGAGTAAACCCTCTTGGCAGCATAGAGGTTCGTTCATATTATCAAAAGGTATTCCTACATCATAACTCTTTTTATGCTCAAAATTACATTTTCAAGGGGTTGTGATTCTTGTATTTAGTTTCACAACAAAAACAACATATCTATTCACTGCTTGAGAATGCTTTCGAGCTGAATTATTACGTCCC
This sequence comes from Echinarachnius parma, assembly GCA_037951105.1. Taxonomy (NCBI): domain Eukaryota; kingdom Metazoa; phylum Echinodermata; class Echinoidea; order Clypeasteroida; family Echinarachniidae; genus Echinarachnius; species Echinarachnius parma. Next base: position 77,088 of record JBAMJV010005853.1, read on the forward strand.
TTCAATAATACTTTTATTCTGCAAAACCATCATTTCAGGTTGCCCTTCTAAAATTGTAAAGCATCCTGAACTGCTCAAGTAACTCACTTTGAACCAGGACCAGAGAGTGGGGTCAGCTCCTGGAGGGGGTCCCCCGGGGACCACCCCTGGGTTGTAGCCGGGGGGTGCGGCCCCGTAGGCCTGCTGGGGAGGTGGAGCTCCATAGCTGCAAGACAAAAGTACAAAGGAAAACCCAAATGTGAGTTACAACAATATATAAGACCACTCAATTATAACATTATGCAAGGTTACCATACTGAATTCATATGTTTAGCATTATGTTATCATTGCTCCTGGAGGGGGTCCCCCGGGGACCACCCCTGGGTTGTAGCCGGGGGGTGCGGCACCGTAGGCCTGCTGGGGAGGTGGAGCTCCATAGCTGCAAGATAAAGTACAATAGAAACCCAAACATGAGTTACTTACAACAGTATACAGTATAAGATTACTGAAGTATAACATTAACCAGTATAACAAGGTTACCATACTGAATTCATATGTTTAAGTATTATCATCGCTCCTGGAGGGGGTCCACCGGGGACCACCCCTGGGTTGTGGCCGGGGGGTGCGACACCGTAGGCCTGCTTGGGAGGTGGAGCTCCATAGCTGCAAGACAAGGTACAATAGAAACCCCCAAATATGAGTTACAACAGTATGTATGTATACAGGACCACTGAAGTACACAAATATGTTACGGTTTAAGATACATTTAGTATTATCACTATCCTAACCAAGTGACTAGATGGACTAACTAGGACTTAAAACTAGCACTGGTTGGATGGCACAGGATCACTGTTCAAAAGAGCTCTATGAATTTTAAGCCACTACAACTTCATACATTCCACATTTTACTTGACTCGAGTAAGCAAATATAGGATAACTGTTAATGTGTTTCTTTGTTTTAGATAGTATCACATTTGGCACAACTTCATTCACAATTAAAAAAAAACATTTTTTTAAGAATTTCTGAATTTCAATGAACACACAATTATATGAATAGCTATTTATCTTAAAGGGGAATTCCACCCCAGAAATGTGATGTTTGCTATAAAATGAAGTGAATATGAAGAATCATGATCGAAAATCTGAGCCAAAACGGTAGAGCAATAAACAAGTTATGACAGGATGAACTTTGCTCCGATTTTTAGTATCGTTCGCAATTGCTATCGATCGTGACGTCACTTGCGAGCTGCAGCCATTTTGACTTCTACATGGAAATTTTACAAAATTTAAATTTTCTTCATAACAAAGCAAATTTATGAGCTTACAAATTCCAAAGAGGTTGGCCCATCGATATTCTTCTATGAATTCGTGAAAACAAGCAGAGAAAATTTAATTTTTAGCAACGAAAATGAGAAATAAGTGTATTTTCATGTACTAAAGCCATGGCGAGTTGCTCGTCAATGATGTTGCATATGGCGGCAATTTTGAAACGATCGCTCATTACATGATGTTCAAATAGGTATAACTCCCGTGTTTCTTGTCCCATTTTGATCAAATTTTCACCAATTATGCCTCTTATTCTGCTTATTCAAATAACGGATGGTTTTATCAGGCCCGGAATACCCCTTTAATCACCAAAGCCCTTTCAAATAGTAACACCCCATCACCACAGAAAAATATTCCAGATTTTATATTTAGGGGGCTACTTTTCAAGCTCTCCTCGATGAAAATAACGCTCAATATATGTTTTGCATTCAACTCTATGCACATTTCCGAGTTCTTTTAATTTTCTGGGGCTCTTTTGGGCATTTTGGGGGCTTAAATCACCCCGAGAACCTTTCTTTCTTTTTGTTTTTGTTTTGCCCATCACACTTTCTCACCCTTGTTGTACAGGAGGAGGAGCCCCATATCCGGGCGCATGTGCTGGTGGAGGCGCCCCATAACCCGGTACTTGTCCCTGGGGAGGTACTTGTCCCTGGGGAGGTACGCCGTAGCCAGGGGCTTGAGCAGGTGGTGGTGCCCCATATCCGGGCACTTGAGCAGGAGGTGGTGCCCCGTATCCAGGGGCCTGACCAGGGGGCGGGGCCCCGTATCGAGGGGCTTGTCCAGGGGGTGGGGCTCCATACGCAGGTGTCTGACCGGGGGGTGGGGCATAGCCCCCTGCTGGAGGTGCTGCTTGCCCTGGCTGGAAAACAGGAGAAACAAGGGGAAAGTACAATATAATAGAATGTTTTTGTGTTTGCATATAGTGACATAAACATGCAGGGTACCGAAACATGATCCTTGCAGAATATCTTGTTGATTTCAGGTGAACCTCCCCCATCTCACAAGTGATGCCATTAAAATTCAGAGTTAATAATATGGTTGATCCATATTTAAATCATTTGCCAAATTGCCATTCATTTTATGTTTTCTGTCGGTACAAAACAGAACTAAGCCAACAAATATGGAGTTTTGGAATTGGAGGCCCTCTTTTGCAGTAATTATACATGAATGGCATTCTCTTTTAAGACGTGTCCACGACTTGGTTTGCATGACTAAAACTAAAAGAACCCATGTTCTTAGTTCTATGAGTATGACTATGCAATTTGTCCGCAGTTTGTATAGCGTAGCGTATCGGTTCTTTTAGTCAGGCATGCCAAGTCGTGGGCACGTCTTCAAAGAGAATGCCATATGAACTGGCATACACTTTATGCCCCTTAATTCTCTTAAAGTTTTAGTTCAACACTACAGTGCATGACAGTTCAGTAATTGTAAAGTGACCCCAAACTAAAGACGTTAACCACAATTATAATTAAAACATGAAATTCAAAATCACAACAATCAAAACGATATGCAGAAATTAATCTTTATATAAAAGAAAAAACATTGACAGACATGACATTTTGAAAATAGATGGCCAATATAATCAATATTCAAAGCAGCCATTACAGGTCGAATCACATCACGGCATGCATGCTCCGAGTCTGACTGATACTAAAATGCCGTCTCCGAATTCGGTAACGTTTAGAATATCCTACCATTAAGATCGTATCCGATTTCGGATACGAGCAACTATGTTTTTGACAGTTAAATAAATCATTATTATACTTACATAATTTGGGTTATATGGCTGCTGTTGGCCCCAAGACATATTGATTTATCGGATTATACGTTTAATTTCAATGCTAGGTGTTATTCGTTGAAATGCACAATTAATCAAAAGTCCAAACACTTCCTCAGTAATTAAGGATCAACAGGACAGTAATGTCTAGCTCACTAACTAGCTAGCTCGCCCGTTGCTTATTCACCCTCCATATCATCTCACTTCTCGATATTGCTTTTGCTCGTTGCTGTGGTACACGCTTGGCATTACTTCTTTGCTAAATATATATATAATATACATTTTATTTGTAAATCATGATTATTATTTTTAATAAATACGTACAAGCGGCTAGAATACTATTGTATAATATATGAATGATTTAACTGAATTAAGATTATTTAAATATGGGTGAAATATTTTAGGACGACACGTCGGGGAGCCACAGAGCTAGAGGGGACCGGTCAGGTTGGGAGGGGTGTGGTCACCTTACCCCACCGGCAACCAGTCCCGATCCCCTACTATAGCAGGTGTACGAATGAATTTGAATTGTCTGTTAATTGAAGATCTCAATTACATGTTATTGTAATGTCATTTATTGTGTAATATTCATTACATTTTTTCTGCAGACCGATAAAAAGATAAATTCACACGGATTAGTTTTGGCTCAGTTCAATAAAAGGAAAAGAAGTGAAAACAAATTCTAGCTTGGATCGGAGGAACGTTAATGCAACCAACTTTATATTACTTGCTATTTTACCTATTAACATAATTCTGTTCTGGAAACAAGTTTTCGATATCGAAATTCCAAAACCCAAAAGCTTCCAGGGGCTCCGCCCCCTGGATCCCCATTGAGATTCCCAATGTGGGTATCTCTTGACTGATTTCATCCAGGGTTCCATCAGGGTGCTTGCAATTTATAAATCCGAAAAGCTAACGGGTGCTCTGCCGCCTTGGCCCCAGTATAAGTATAGGGACTTAAAGGACAATGCAATCCAGACAAATTGTTGTATGCACTATAAGACACTAAATATAATGAATAGTCTCTGAAAATTTGAGCACAATTGGTCAAGAAATAAGAAAACTATGGCTCTTTGAAAAGAGCCATGTATTTCTTGGAGTGACTCAAATTGGCAACGCACTCTGGCACTGAGTTGTGGACAACTCCCCATACATTTTGTACACAAAATTTCAGTTTTGTTCAATTTTCTCAAAATTTATGTTTACCCTTCGTTCGAGTTCAACCTATGTTTTGTAGAATGCTTTTATACATAACATATCATGAGTTAGGGGAATGGGAAAATGTGACTATGAAGAAAACTGTAAAAATGGGAACATTTGTGTACAAAACATATGGGGAGTTGTCCACACACTTATCAGAGTGCGTTGCCAATTTGAGTTCCCCATAGGAATAAATGGACATCTTCAAAGAGCCGTAGTTTTCTTGTTTCTTACCCGATTATGCTCTAACTTTCAGAGATTATTCTTCTTAATCTCTTCAAGACTATGAAAGCAACATTTTGCTTGGGTTTCATTGCCCTTTAATAACGGCCACTGCTCCCCACCCTCTGGGGTTGACTTTAGGTGTAATTTGGTAAAACACAATTTGTGTACGCCCCCCCCCCCCCCCCCCCCACCACCACCACACCACCACCACCACCCGCCATAAAACCATGTGCACGGCTGCTGGGTTGGTCGCTTCGCCTCCGGCCTTCGCCTCCTCGCCGAAGATGGTCGAAATGATGTATCATTCCCCCAAATGGCGAGAGGAAATCGACGCCTATAATGCAAACAATGTAGAGAGGGTTTAGATATTTACATAACTATAGATACATAATATACACACACATTATATTATGCATCTATACGGCTGTACATTTTTCCTCTGGATATAATTGGCAATCTTTGCCATGACATTTTTACATAAACATTATTTGTTTTGTTAAACATAAAACCGAATATTGCTGAGAAAGTTATGCGTGTAAAGAAAGTATGTGTATGGACTGTTTTACCAAGGGGTAGTAGGTCTATGGTTTTACCAACCACTACACAATTTTTTATTTTTGAGTTAAGTGATCTGTGAAATGCAAAACTGATCAAAGAAACTTTTTAATTCAGTAAAATCTCTTGTACATCCTATATCTGCTCGTAATATTGCCACATTTGTTTGTGTTTTGATTCAGAGTGTCTTCTTTAGTTTCAGGAATGTTCATCTGTGTCGCCAACAGTTTTTTTTCCCCTTCAGTTAATCGTTCCAGTCATGCCAAGAGTTTTAAGTTACAAAGTTAATCAAACAGACCTTATACACCGGAGATGTCCTTACACACAAACATGCAACCCTATCTGCCCCGTCGAGGAGAAATACACAGGTCCTCATAATACAACATGATCAGTCGCAGTCTCGCAGTCCAGTCAACCGACCCGCCCCTAAAAACAAGTCTCGTTCGTGGTTGCCATAGATACGCCCAACGCCAATCTGATCGAGCTCGATTACGAACATCATTTCCTATCTTGCCTTTCTAATTTTGTATTTTCCCAATGAATTATGATCTTAATATCCCCTCCCCACCACTCCCTTCTCTCCTGTTTCCACCTTTACACTTGTCTTGGTTTATCCAGGGGTTTATCTTCTTGTTTGACCAATTTTGCCCCTTTCTTATCACTCTCTTCTTGTCTCTTCTTGAACTATATATAATCTTCCTCTCCATGGCATCTCATCTCATTCCTCTCTCACTCCCACCGTCCTTCAAATACTTTTGCTCCACGATGCTACAAAGCATGCTTTGCTACTCGCGGTCACAAGGTGTACTTGACAAACGAGTACCTTGCAATGTTTGCTCACAAGTCTCTTTTGTTCTTAATTTGTTCTCTATAGTTTGTTGTAATCGATCTGTTGTACAGTGAAACAATGAAGCGCTGTCCGTGAGTCCGTTAAGCCCACCGCACACAGAGCCCACTCGACCCGATCCGACGGGTTTTTAGTCGGATCGGCTCAGTATGCGTTGCCCAGTCCTGTTTTGCCAGTCAAGA
>JBAMJV010005854.1:0-96179 GCA_037951105.1 Echinarachnius parma
CCATTGAACAAGAAGCGGAGTAGGATCAGATAGGGCTTGAAGAAAAGTACGGAACTCAAATCTATGATGATCAAGACGAAGTACCTGGCCAATAAAAAGGAGAGTATCAATGTGGACCTCACGCGACAAAGGAAGAAGGCCCGTCAAGAGAAAAACCGACTCACTAGCCGCGGAGTTGGGGATGCCCAAAAGCCTCTTAACTATTGAAATTGTGATGCATCAATACTAACAAGAGATTTTTTTTGTGACGGGATCACTTCAGAGAGCTGGACGCTTGACTTTTTAAAAAGCGCCCCATACATCGAAATATAGTTCATAAGATGGGTGCGGTTCGTTATTCCGAAGGTTCGTTATTCCGAAGGTTCGTTATTCCGAACACGCACATTTCCTATACCTGAGTGTTCGTTAATCCGAAAATGAAATAGGGTTCGTTAATCCGAACATTTGTTGCATTATTCCGAAGGTTCGTTATTCCGAAGGTTCGTTATTCCGAAGGTTCGCTATTCCTAATATGAAATCGGGTTCGTTATTCCGAAGGTTCGTTATTCCGAAGGTCCGTTATTCCGAGGGTTCGTTATTCCGAAGGTTCGCTATTCCTAAAATGAAATCGGGTTCGTTAATCCGAAAATGAATTTGGGTTTGTTATAATGCTATAATTTCATATAAAGAGATAAAATAAACTTAAATGTTTGATTGGTCTGGCCAAGGGAGGAAAAGGGGGAGGGGTATGCTTAATGCAGGCTGTAAATTAAATAAACAAAACACAAACTATAGTATTATTACAAGCCCGATTTAATTTTCGCAATAACGAACCCGATTTTATTTTCGGATCAACGAACCTTCGGAATAACGAACCTTCGGAATAACGAACCTTCGGAATAACGAACCTTCGGAATAACGAACCTTCGGAATAACGAACCTTCGGAACAACGAACCATCGGAATAACGAACCTTCGGAATAACGAACCTTCGGAATAACTGAACCTTCGGAATAACGAACCTTCGGAATAACGGACTGTAACCCATAAGATAATACAAAATGACTCAATTATAAAGTACACACCAAATAGAAAACAAAAACATGTATAACCAATCAAATGAAACAAAATCAACATGGCTTAACAATATGACTGTACTGCGAAATATGTGAAACAATAATGTGTAAACAAGGAATAAAAAACCCCAATAATGTTCAAACACTTCTTGTTTATCGTCGTTGCTTTTATTCACATGTCAATGTTTGTTTTTCTAATGTTCGATTTGTATGGGTAAAGTGCATGATTGATTTGTAAAATTTAGGAAATGTTCAAAGTGCACAAAATCCTTGAAATATTTGTAATATTGGTCAAAAGTTAAAAAAAAAAAAATATCTGTTCCTATATGTAACATTTTCTAACACACTGCCTATTTTCCGTTCTGTTTAAATTATGATAATTTGTCCTAAAATCTTGATATCCAAGTAGCTACGTAGCTTATTCATGTAGCCTACTGATATCGTTAACTCAATTTGTATGGTAGGTGTATTTAGCGCCCGTTGGAACTAATCTTTTCAAATATACCAGTTAATTAAAAAGTGCTCAAACCATGATATCGGAATTGACGTCAAAGAACACAAATATCCTTTTCAATTACGACAAGAGCTAAAATTATGATGACGAAAGTTTTAATTTTATGGATGATGATAATAAATAACTTAATGTAAACATGTAACATAATGAGTAAACAGTTAATGTTAGCATCCTTCAAACAAAAATAGGGCACTATTATAAAATCGTGCTCTATTTGTCACATCATTAGGTTACACAGTAGTTAGGGGACTACCTCTCCTCAGCGCTGGCGAGCGGTCTGGGTTTTCCACTGTCAAGCTAGTTCAGATTGGACCTTGGGGAATTTATTTGATCCCTGTTCGCTCTTATCACTAGCCTCTAGGCGCTGATGTGTCAATTTACTGGCAGCAAGAGGAGGAAGTGAGGAGAAAGAGAGGAGGTATGTCAAGGTCGTTGGCCAGTGGACCCGAGCTAGACCAGAAGTGTTACAGTGTTAGTCTTAGTAATTAAACTCAGTAAAAGTATACTGTAGGTTATAACATTGGTTGTGTGAGTATTATATAAGGTTTGCGAGATGTGTGTATAAAAGAGACTGGGAGAGAGAATTCTCATTCTGGGGAAAACATTGCTAAAATCTTTCACTGCACATTTACCAGAATGATTGTTTCATAAATGCTACTCCCTTGGTTATGTTTTTGGCCTCAAAAGAGACTGGTGTTTTACTTTTAGAATTAATTTAGTTTAGTGTCCACTACAGTCTGCAGGCAGGATAACTGCTACAGACAACTTAAATAGACATGCTGTCTGAATGTTTATAGGTCATAATAAGAATGAAGAGGTCTGCAAACATAGACTAGTGGTCATACAGTGAACTGCAGCCCAGAGAAGATTATCTCTATGATAGCACTCGGCCTGGGGGGAGGAGGCAGTTAAAACAGCATGGGATTGTTGCCTGAAGAGATAAAAGTGTCAACATCAGAAAAAAATGTGACCAGTTGAGTTCCACCGAGGTGGAACTCACGCTAACAGGGCAAACACGTCATGTGCATACATACAAGAGCTTCATTTCAGTGGGTGGAATTGATTGTTTTCTTCTTCAGATTTGACCCTTTTGTTTTCGTATTGTTGACAAAATATTCGGGGCGGGGGGGGGGGGGTCACGTGTCCGTCTCGTAGATACACCACTAAGTTTAATTTGCACCTTTTGTCTCAATAAACTAATGGTGCAGTAAATATTTGGGTATTTATTTATTTATTTATTTTGGTATGCATTTCAAACTGATCAGCAGCAGTGCTGAAAGGATCAGTGTACATTGAACATCAAAACATACATAGTATAAATAATATAATATAGCAATTGTTACATTCGCATTTAAATGAATTGGAACATTAATGTTAAGTACAAAATTTACAAAAGTAAATCACTATAACAAAGCTACACTACACAAAGAACAAATATCAAATCATTGAGCATAATTGCTAATCATTCATAATTGGAACTGTTCTAAGTTATTAATCACCAAGCAATGAATTCATTATAATATATTTATCATTTATACCTATCAGCTAATTACCTATTGTGAAATCATTATTATATGAGAGCAAGACTATTCTAGTCAAATTGATATTTCAATTAAAATTAATTAAGCATAATTTAAAAATGAATAATTATGTACGTATTACAAGTTTAATATTATTTTACCAAAATTCAAGGTACCAAACTGCAAGTTTATGAGTATTTGTCATATTACATAAATAAAGAAACAATCTAAGTCTACAATATTATCATCTAAATGATCGTTAAACTATACATGGGATACATAAGACCAGTACTTAATTATTGCGTCCCGGTGAGATAATTTGAAAAATATATTATTTTGGATAACGTAACAAAAGATACACAAGTATAATATATGCCTATAGCATTATACATGGTTTTGCAACTTTCATGTATTTGAAATATTGGCAACAGAAACAACAAAGTTACAACACAATTTAAATCATATTGATCGAAAATTAAACCAAATAAAGTAACAATTATCATTTTATCATTGTCATCACTTGGCCAGGATAATACAAATATTATGTTAAAACAAATATTGTCGTTTATGAGTGGGCAGAGTTACAAAGTTACAACACAATTAAATCATATTGATCGAAAATTAAACCAAATAAAGTAACAATTATAATTTTATCATTGTTATCACTTGGCCAGGATATACAATATGTTAACCAAAATATTGTCGTTTCTATGAGTGGGCAGAAATTCAATTATATTCACTTGTTTGTGATTTATTCACGGAACAGTGAGCCACGAAATTCCCGGTTCAACCCCAATAAGACACAAATATCGGTTAGCATCAAGGATAAAATTAGTAGGCGGCAAGGGCGTCGATTTCTTCTCATGGTTGGGGGGATGATCAGGGGGTTTGACCCAATGACGATGCGGAGCATCGTCCACGAGCCGCGAAGCGGCGAAGTCCGAGCCGCGTAGCGGCGAGGCGATTTTTTTGGCTATTTTGCTATTAAAGAGGGGGGTTTTTACCCAATGACGATGCGGAGCATCGTCCACGAGCCGCGTAGCGGCGAGGCGAATTTTTTGGCTATTTTGCTTAAGGGGGGGGGGGGGGGGGGGGGTTGACCCAATGACGATACGGATACTGTGTGGGTCTGGACACAATGATGGCGTTTTTCTATGCACATCACATTTTCACTTGGTAGCCCAAGGGGGGGGGGGGGTTAAACCCCCTAAAGCCCCCCCCCCCCCCCGTAGATCCGCGCCTGGGGGGGGGGGGGGCGGTGGGAGGGGGGTGTCCCCCCTCCCACGGTAGGAAGCTTTTGCATTTTGGGGCTTGAAATAGTGCAATCTGGAGCATACCTAAGGCATCAATTTCACGTTTTATAAACTTGTTTCTGAGTTACCGTGTAATAGATAAACACAATTAATGAAATCAAGTTTGCAGAAAACCAAAGGGCGGATCGCACTTCTTTTGCTTATGGAGGAATGAGTAAGGACTTTCTAACATAAGACATACGATAGTAGCCTCTTCCAAAATTACATGCGCCAGTATACTTTTTTCTTTTTTTTTACCCTCCCAAATATTGGGGGGGGGGGGGGGATGATAATACAGGCCATCCCCCCCACCTCAAATATTGGGGGGGGGGGGATATATCCCCCCATCCCCCCCGTGATCGACGCCCCTGGTAGGCGGTTTCAGACCACATTTTTATAATCCCGTATTAGTAAAAAATATATTCTTTCATATGATTGGTAATAAGAGCGTACATTTCATATGTGTGGGGCGTTTCCCACTACTGGCATTTGCCTTTAAGCATTGGTGTTTGGCCTCGTATATACATTTGTGGAGACGACCACCCCCCCCCCCCCCCCCCCCAACCCCCCGCTTACACTCAACCAGTGGGCGCCCACGTTTGGTCTTGGTCCCGTTTTGGTAAATTACGCACCCCCTTGACAAATCCTGGCTACGGGCCTGTGCAGGGTGCTGTTTCTTTTGCATTGCTGCATTTTGCAAAACAATGAAAACAATCATTTTTACGACTGAATAGTTTTCCTATATACGAACTCTTTGCTGGCCTGAGCATGCATATATACTTCGCGATCACAATTTCATTTCACATATAGCTTAGAGTGATGTTGCGCCCCTCATCTCAACCACTCTGCCAGACACGCCACTGATATTGATAGTGGGGGTCGCAATACAAATACCAACCGGTTAGCTAACATTACAATTTTAGGCATATCCAATTAATAAATTTGGTTTGGTATTGTAATTTTATTGAATGACTATGACAAAAAATGAATATAAACACTCAAATCATAGGATACAAGGGAAAACTGAGGAAAACAAAAACAAATCAAAGATAAGGACCGGACCGGAATAAGGACAACAAAATCTAAACCCTAAACTTATTTTGTTGCAATAAGTTGGTTAGAATACTAAATCCACCGTTTCTCAACAAGTACAAGAGCCGTTTGATCATAGGAGGTAATAGGAATAACGTTTGCATTATCAAATCAAAATATCGCCTATTGACAGATACCCCCTCCCCAGAAGAGTACCTATGGGGGAGGCAGGGGGTGGGGGCGGGCACGTGCCACCCAGTAATTTGCCTCAAACAATAATACATATATGTAAGGAAAACATATGTGTACAAATAAAGACATAGATAAGGTGTGCCCCAAATAATTCTGCCCCCCCCCCCCCCCCCCCCCCATTCCTTCGCTATACTGTGCCATGACTGACACGGCGGGAATCCCCGCATAGAAAATGTCGACAATAGTACAAACATCACCGACTGTATTGCGCAATCAGACACGGCTGCCTGTGTATGTTGTGAAATTCCACAATAAAATATCGGTTATTAGCAAATAAAAACTAAGCCCAGTTATTCTTCGAACCTGTCACTAGAAAATTCACCCAAATGTTAGAAATCCAGCTTTAGGCTATTAAAGATCGTTGCTATGCAGGATGAGCCTGCGTCTCTCGTGCAAGCTGTCGGGTTTTTACGAACAACCTTTACAAGTTACTGCCATGAAATTGGATATGGAAAATGATTATCATTTTGTATAATTATCATTTTAAAGATTATTATAACTATTATTATAAACTTCCGTTTCATGACAAAATGCATTGCCCAAAGGCTAATTCTGGTATTCCCCACAAGTTCCGAACCAAAACTTAATCTTCTAGCTCTTTGACCGAGCCAAGCCATTCACGGAATTCGGGGTAAGGGAGGATGCGCCTTACTAAATCATCGCCAACTCAAACATTTTTTGGGCGATTTATACTAATTTGTTGTCAACATAATAAATATACAACTTGATTAAAAATTTTCATAATATAAAAGAGACTATGACGTTTTAAAAAACAAAACTGTTTATTTATTCGGTAAAGACACACCCCTGGTTAAATTGGAACGATCCATTAGCAGACTCAGCAGGCCAGGATTCAGCAGGTATATAATAGCTTGGTGAAGTTCAAGTTTCTCACTTTCAGGCGGCTTTCCTCTCTCGGGCAGCGATCATTTTCACAGTATAATCGGTAAGTAGACTTACGGATTTATCTTATTTTTGTAATTACCTTCTTTATACCCCTGTTTTACCTACTCGTATCAGAAATAGTATATCCGTATTAAAGTGATACCTGTAAAGTGTCAGATATTGCACAAAATGACATTTAAGACTTCAATCCTATATCAATATCATTGTAAAATACAATTGAAAGATTTGTGAAAGTTTGAAAGAAAACGAACACTGTTTACCTAGTGAAAAAAAACAAATATTGAGTTCATATTTTATCACCGAATACTGATGGTCTGCCATACATTTGTCGCAGTAATGAATGATCCGTTTGAGATATTCGCACCCTTGTATGTTTAAACACGTAGTACAGAATTCAAAGTTCAATCTCCGGAATGTTCTCACGGTGCTGCATGCGGACGTTCTCAGCTAGGACAATTGTACTTTTTATCAAAAGCGTTAATCAACGTGATTGAAATAAAAGATTTAAATGATAATTATCTTCATACTAAAGGGACATTTGAAAAAATCAAACCCTATTTTATTCTTCTTTTACCATAAGCTAAACAACACGGTAGAAGAGAAACGAGGAAGCTCCAAGTAATTTTCGTGGATTTGGACACTTTACAGGTATGACTTTAACCGGGACATCATTTGTCAAGGATAAGGTAGACATGGGCTGGCTACATTTTAATTTAAGTTTATAATTTTTAGACCAGTTCGCTAATTATCCTATACTAGACATGTATGTGTTGTTTTTGTTACATGATGATATACTGTCTTATGCTTGAATCCCAACTTGCATAGATTAGTTGCATGTTGCAATTTTTTTAGCGGTCTCGACCATCATTACCAATGCCTTGTCTCGACCTCGCGGCTTTAAAATGTTATATGGACAACACCCCCCCCCCCCCCCCCCCCCCCGCCGCTTACACGACTCTCAACCAATGGTCTGGGTGTCGGCTTTTGACGGATCTTGGTCTCTGCTTTAAAAAAATTAACGGACACCCTCTCAACAAAATTTGATGGACACCCCCGTCAACAAACTTTGACGGACACCCCCCCCCCTTGAAAAATATTGACTGATATCCCCCTTGAAGAATTTTGAGGACACCCCCATCGAAAATGTTGACGGACCCCCTCCCCCCTCGAAACATTGTGACCGACACCCCCCTCGTAAATTGTCGGACGTCCCCCCCCCCTTGAACATTTTGGTCAACGAAATAACCCCCCCCCCCCCCCACCCCCCCTTAAAAAAAACAGGGTACGTCAGTGCTTGCACGACCACTTCCACTGGAGCCTGCCATATCAATGGTCATGGTCATTAAATGCAAATATCAGTATTGAACATTTGTTAACAACCCTGGTAATTATAATATTTAGTCCGTTTACATTTCCAAAAAGTATACGTTCGGAAGCTCCAAACAAGATCGAACGAAGCCCTGGCCTCGATCGATCTGAATATTGTGAACCCGACTTGGGGAATCCCGCACAGGAAAATGTCCACGCTCGCACAAAAAGCTGCGCTACAACACATCCGCTCCAGGCATGACGTCATCAAAAGAAAATGGGTCGCATTAGACCGAAAAATCAGCTTCTATTCCGACGGTTAGTGTGATAGTACGAACATCATGTAGACTTGGTTATTTATGACAGGGGTCGCATGTAGACCTGATGAGCTAATCATAGTCCTGTAGACGGTCCTTTGTCGCGAGACGTTCATAAGTCCAAATCCAATGTTTTTGTTTTTATTATTATTCATATTCTTAATGGTTTATATAGAAAATTCAGAGTTGTTGCCACCTTGGAAACATTGAGCAATTTTTCAATTTAATTATCGTTATACAGATAATTAGCTAATTTGATATTATTGAAATAAGGTCAGATTTCTATCGAGGAATAGTACAAAAGTGAGGAAAACAATTATACTAGAGTATTTTGTGGTGAAGAATCTATTTCCGGTGCCCATATTGTCAACACCCTGACATCCAAAATGGCTGCTTCTAATTATCATATTTATAACTGTTCATCATGTTCTTAATATATATTTCTTAAATGTCAGCTTCATTTAAGTTTTTCATTAACGTTCAGACACACTGGCCGTATTGGAATTCTCTCCCCAGATATATCCGTGATTCTACTTTCTTAAACTTTATCTTTATCTTAAACCAGTAAAGTATCTATATAACTCTACGAACATTACCAGAAGCTTCCACATTTCTCTTCTACCGTGTTGTTTGGCTTATGGTAAGAGTAGAATGAAATAGGGTTAGATTTTTTTTAATGCCCCTTTAGTATGACGATATCTATCATTCATAATCATTCAGCTCAAGAGCGTTAATGAACGGTCATAAACCTCATACACGTTATACAGTAATTCGTTGTAAAAGCTGACGCAAATTTTCGCTTTTTTAACCAGGAAAGCAGTGTTTGTTTTTTTCATTGAAACTTTCACACATCATTCGGACATATCTTACAATGATTTTGATATAGGATTGAAGTCTCCAATGTAATTTTGGACAATATCTGACAATTAACAGATGCACATTCAAATCAATAGTATAGTAATTCATGAACGTTAATACGTCTATCATGTTTTGTACACTGTTTTGTAATTTTTGATATCTTTTATAGGCAATTGTTGTTGGAGCCCATACGGTTTTATTTGCAGTTTCCCAAATTCATTTAACCACTTTTTTATTCTGGTATATTTGTAAACAAATTGTATGTTAATTTGTGTGTGTGTGTGTGTGTGTGTGTTAATCAACTTGTCCGTTGTACTGCACACATCTACTCGCATTCTAAAACATCATGTCTGGCCGTGTAAAGGAGGAAAGGGACTCGGAAAGGGGGGGGGGATGTGTGTGTGTGTGTGCGTGTGTGTGTGTGTGTGTGTGCGTGTGTGTGTGTGTGTGTGTGTGTGTGTGTGTGTGTGTGTGTGTGTGTGTGTGTGTGTGTGTGTGTGTGTGTGTTCTATGTCTTGTATACTGCATATAATCTGTATTTATACTTGTATAAAGTGTGTTTGTATGGATTTGAATTGAAATAGGCTTAAAACTTGAAATGGGACATTAAAATGTGAGATAAAATAGTAACAAGAGTGATATGAACACACATACCTGAATTGCGCAACTTACAATTTGAATGAAATTCGTCGTGGAACCAATCCAATTAGATTATTGCATTCATATGAGAGGGTATAATGTTATATTATATTGTTCATAACGTTCTTGAACATATGGAAATGAATATATTTAAAACTCAATTGAATAAAACTGCAAATGCTTCTATATAATAAGTATATCTCTTGCCTTTATATTACCATGTTAAAGTTTGTTTGTATACACTTACAATTCTCCTATATTACTGAAGCTAGAACAATGTCCTTTTCCAGGGGCGTAGCTACGGGGGTAAAGGCTGGGTTAAAGGGGTGTGTGCCCAGAGGCAGAGTTAAGGGGTATAGGGGTAACCGGGTACGTGCATAGGGGTGCAGTTACGGCGGTAAAGGGGTAGGAACCCAGGGGTGCGGTTATAGGGGTATAGGGGTAAGCGCCAATGGGTACAGTTACAAGGATAATGAGGTAAGAGCCCAACAGAGGCAGAGTTATGGGGTATAGGGGTAAGTGCACAGGGGTACAGTAAGGGGGTAAAGGGGTAAGAGCCTAGGGGTGCAGTTACGGGGGTAAAGGGGTAAGAGCCTAGGGGTGCAGTTACGGGGGTAAAGGGGTAAGAGCCTAGGGGTGCAGTTACGGGGGTAAAGGGGTAAGAGCCTAGGGGTGCAGTTACGGTGGTATAGGGGTAAGTGCCCAGGGGTGCAGTTACGGGGGTATAGTGGTGAGAACCCAGGGGTGCAGTTACAGGGGTAAAGGGAGAGAACCCAGGGTTGCAGTTAAGGGGAATAGGGGTAAGTGCCAAGGGGTGCAGTTACGGGGGCAAAGAGGTAATAGCCTAGGGATGCAGTTACGGGGGTATAGGGGTAAGTGCACAGGGGTGCAGTTACAGGGGTAAAGGGATAAGAACCAAGGGGTGCAGTTACAGGGGTGAAGAGGTGAGAACCCAGGGGTGCAGTTACGGGGGTAAAGAGGTGAGAACCCAGGGGTGCGGTTATGGGGGTAAAGGGGAGAGAACCCAGGGGTGCAGTTAGGTGGTATAGGGGTAAGTGCCAAGGGGTGCAGTTACGGGGGTAAAGGGGCGAGATCCCAGGGGTGCAGTTACGGGGGTAAATGGTTAGAACCCAGGGGTGCAGTTACGGGGGTATAGAGGTAAGTGCCAAGGGGTGCAGTTACGGGGGTAAAGGGGTAAGAACCTAGGGGTGCAGTTACGGGGGAATAGGGGAGAGAACCCAGGGGTGCAGTTACGGGCCGGGGTAAAGGGGTGAGAACCCAGGGGTGCAGTTACGGGGTATAGGGAAGAGAACCCAGTGATGCAGTTACGGGGGTAAAGGGGTAAGAGCCTAGGGATGCAGTTACGGGGGTATAGGGATAAGAGCCTAGGGGTGCAGTTACGGGGGTATAGGGTTAAGTGCCCAGGGGTGCTGTTACGGGGTAAAGGGGTAAGGGCCTAGGGGTGCAGTTACGGGGGTAAAGGGATAAAAACCCAGGGGTGCAGTTACGGGAGTAAAGGGATAAGAGCCTAGGGATGCAGTTACGTGGGTAAAGGGGTAAGAGTCTAGGGGTGCAGTTACGGTGTATAGGGGTAAGTGCCTAGGATGCAGTTACGGGGGTAAAGGGGTAAGAGCCTATGGGTGCAGTTACGGGGGTAAAGGGGTAAGAGCCTATGGATGCAGTTTGGGGGGGGGGGGGGTATAAGGGTAAGTGCCCAGGGTGCAGTGCGGGGGCAAAGGGTAAGTACCCAGGGGTGCAGTTACATGGGTAAAGGGGTAAGAGCCTAGGGATGCAGTTACGGGGGTATAGGGGTAAGTGCCCCAGGCGTGCAGTTACGGGTAAAGTGGTAAGAACCCAGGGGTGCAGTTACGGGGGTAAAGGGGTAAGAGCGTATTGATGCAGTAACGGGGGTAAAGGGGTAAGAACCCAGGGGTGCAGTTACGGGGTAAAGGGGTAAGAGTCTAGGGGTGCAGTTACGGGGGTAAAGGGTAAGAGTCTAGGGGTGCAGTTACCGTGCTTTAGGGGTAAGTGCCCAGGGATGCAGTTACGGGGGTAAATGGGTAAGTGCCCATGGGTGCTGTTACGGGGTAAAGGGGTAAGAGCCTAGGGATGCAGTTACGGGGGTATAGGGGTAAGTGACCAGGGTGCAGTTACGGGAATAAAGAGATAAGAGCCTAGGGGTGCAGTTAGGGGGTAAAGGGGTAAGAACCCAGGGGTGCAGTTACGGAGTAAAGGGATAAGAGCCTAGGATGCAGTTACGGGGGTAAAGGGGTAAAAACCCAGGGGTGCAGTTACGGGGGTAAAGGGGTAAGAGTCTAGGGGTGCAGTTACGGTGGTATAGGGGTAAGAGCCTAGGGATGCAGTTACGGGGTATAGGGGAGAGAACCCAGGGGTGCAGTTACGGGGGTATAGGGGAGAGAACCCAGGGGTGCAATTACGGGGGTAAAGGGGTGAGAACCCAGGGGTGCAGTTACGGGGGTATAGGGGTAAGTGCCCAGGCGTGCAGTTACGGGGTAAAGTGGTAAGAACCCAGGGTGCAGTTACGGGGGGTAAAGGGGTAAGAGCGTATTGATGCAGTAACGGGGGTAAAGGGGTAAGAGCCCAGGGTGCAGTTACGGTGGTATAGGGGTAAGAGCCTAGGGATGCAGTTACGGGGGTAAAGGGGGTAAGAGCCTATGGGTGCAGAACTTACGGGGGTATAGGGGTAAGTGCCCATGGGTGCTGTTACGGGGTAAAGGGGTAAGAGCCTAGGGGTGCAGTTACGGGGTAAATGAGTAAGAACCCAGGGGTGCAGTTACGGGGGTAAAGGGGTAAGAGCCTATGGATGCAGTTTGTGTGGGGGGGGGGGTATAAGGGTAAGTGCCCAGGTGCAGTTGCGGGGGCAAAGGGGTAAGTGCCCAGGGGTGCTGTTACGGGGTAAAGGGGTAAGAGCCTAGGGATGCAGTTACGGGGGTATAGGGGTAAGTGCCCAGGGTGCAGTTACGGGGTAAAGTGGTAAGAACCCAGGGGTGCAGTTACGGGGTAAAGGGGTAAGAGCGTATTGATGCAGTAACGGGGGTAAAGGGGTAAGAACCCAGGGGTGCAGTTACGGGGGTAAAGGGGTAAGAGTCTAGGGGTGCAGTTACGGGGGTAAAGGGGTAAGAGTCTAGGGGTGCAGTTACCGTGCTTTAGGGTAAGTGCCCAGGAATGCAGTTACGGGGGTAAATGGGTAAGTGCCAGGGTGCAGTTGCGGGGCAAAGGGGTAAGTACCCAGGGGTGCAGTTATACATGGGTAAGGGGTAAGAGCAAAGACTGTAGAATTACAAGACAGATCACTGGCGGTCGCGCAGCGATGTCCCTTCAAACAGAATGAAGATTCAAATCGAGTTAAAGAGAAAGTTGGGTACACCAGAGGTTTGGGTACAGTACTGAATCTTGTTTATTTTAATTAATTAAAAAACATTTAACAATTATTGTCGATGAGCTTTTTTGGAACAAATGTTCCCTTTGTTAGTATTAATTTAAACAAAAGTAAGGATCAGAACGTAAGAGGGGTAAGAGTCTAGGGGTGCAGTTACCGTGCTTTAGGGGTAAGTGCCCAGGGATGCAGTTACGGGGGTAAATGGGTAAGTGCCCATGGGTGCTGTTACGGGGTAAAGGGGTAAGAGCCTAGGGATGCAGTTACGGGGTATAGGGGTAATTGACCAGGGTGCAGTTACGGGAATAAAGAGATAAGAGCCTAGGGGTGCAGTTAGGGGGTAAAGGGGTAAGAACCCAGGGGTGCAGTTACGGGAGTAAAGGGATAAGAGCCTAGGGATGCAGTTACGGGGGTAAAGGGGTAAAAACCCAGGGGTGCAGTTACGGGGGTAAAGGGGTAAGAGTCTAGGGTGCAGTTACGGTAGTATAGGGGTAAGAGCCTAGGGATGCAGTTACGGGGTAAAGGGGTAAGAGCCCAGGGGTGCAGTTACGGTGGTATAGGGGTAAGAGCCTAGGGATGCAGTTACGGGGGTAAAGGGGTAAGAGCCTATGGGTGCAGAACTTACGGGGGTATAGGGGTAAGTGCCCATGGGTGCTGTTACGGGGTAAAGGGGTAAGAGCCTAGGGGTGCAGTTACGGGGGTAAATGAGTAAGAACCCAGGGGTGCAGTTACGGGGGTAAAGGGGTAAGAGCCTATGGATGCAGTTTGGGGGGGGGGGGGTATAAGGGTAAGTGCCCAGGGTGCAGTTGCGGGGGCAAAGGGGTAAGTACCCAGGGGTGCAGTTACATGGGTAAAGGGGTAATAGCCTAGGGATGCAGTTACGGGGGTATAGGGGTAAGTGCCCAGGCGTGCAGTTACGGGGTAAAGTGGTAAGAACCCAGGGGTGCAGTTACGGGGGTAAATGGGTAAGTGCCCATGGGTGCTGTTACGGGGTAAAGGGGTAAGAGCCTAGGGATGCAGTTACAGGGGTATAGGGGTAATTGACCAGGGTGCAGTTACGGGAATAAAGAGATAAGAGCCTAGGGGTGCAGTTAGGGGGTAAAGGGGTAAGAACCCAGGGGTGCAGTTACGGGAGTAAAGGGATAAGAGCCTAGGGATGCAGTTACGGGGGTAAAGGGGTAAAAACCCAGGGGTGCAGTTACGGGGGTAAAGGGGTAAGAGTCTAGGGGTGCAGTTACGGTAGTATAGGGGTAAGAGCCTAGGGATGCAGTTACGGGGGTAAAGGGGTAAGAGCCCAGGGGTGCAGTTACGGTGGTATAGGGGTAAGAGCCTAGGGATGCAGTTACGGGGGTAAAGGGGTAAGAGCCTATGGGTGCAGAACTTACGGGGGTATAGGGGTAAGTGCCCATGGGTGCTGTTACGGGGTAAAGGGGTAAGAGCCTAGGGGTGCAGTTACGGGGGTAAATGAGTAAGAACCCAGGGGTGCAGTTACGGTAGTATAGGGGTAAGAGCCCAGGGATGCAGTTACGGGGGTAAAGGGGTAAGAGCCCAGGGGTGCAGTTACGGTGGTATAGGGGTAAGAGCCTAGGGATGCAGTTACGGGGGTAAAGGGGTAAGAGCCTATGGGTGCAGAACTTACGGGGGTATAGGGGTAAGTGCCCATGGGTGCTGTTACGGGGTAAAGGGGTAAGAGCCTAGGGGTGCAGTTACGGGGGTAAATGAGTAAGAACCCAGGGGTGCAGTTACGGGGGTAAAGGGGTAAGAGCCTATGGATGCAGTTTGGGGGGGGGGGGGGTATAAGGGTAAGTGCCCAGGGTGCAGTTGCGGGGGCAAAGGGGTAAGTACCCAGGGGTGCAGTTACATGGGTAAAGGGGTAAGAGCCTAGGGATGCAGTTACGGGGGTAAAGGGGTAAGAACCCAGGGGTGCAGTTACGGGGGTAAAGGGGTAAGAGTCTAGGGGTGCAGTTACGGGGGTAAAGGGGTAAGAGTCTAGGGGTGCAGTTACCGTGCTTTAGGGGTAAGTGCCCAGGAATGCAGTTACGGGGGTAAATGGGTAAGTGCCCAGGGTGCAGTTGCGGGGGCAAAGGGGTAAGTACCCAGGGGTGCAGTTATACATGGGTAAAGGGGTAAGAGCAAAGACTGTAGAATTACAAGACAGATCACTGGCGGTCGCGCAGCGATGTCCCTTCAAACAGAATGAAGATTCAAATCGAGTTAAAGAGAAAGTTGGGTACACCCAGAGGTTTGGGTACAGTACTGAATCTTGTTTATTTTAATTAATTAAAAAACATTTAAAAATTATTGTCGATGAGCTTTTTTGGAACAAATGTTCCCTTTGTTAGTATTAATTTAAACAAAAGTAAGGATCAGAACGTACTTACTTAAACTCGGCAAATTCAGGCTAGTATGACGATTGAACATCAGCTTATCTCCAAGTTGAGTACACCTGGGGGACACATTGTTTTTCTAATTCAACATTGTCTTTGTATATGTAAACATATTTTAAAATTATTGTCGATGAGCTTTTAGAGATTTTCACTCACATTTTTGAAATAAAGAATTGTTAAATTCACAGATCTCGAACGTGCACAATAAACAGGCAATGGCATATTTGGATATTTGCATATTATCAAGCACACTGTCTGGAATATACGCACCGACAAACCAATCGACTTTGTTCTTCCCAACATGATACTGCTTTGTGGAATAATTGACCAATGATAACTGCGTATGTATGCGCATTATAAAATCGGTGCGCTTAGTCAGCTGATTTATTTCCAAAAATAGTGCTGTTGCTAGGCTAAAAATAGCCAAGTTATTCACATTAAGCCAGCAGCAACAACAACAACTGCAACAATAAATATGTGGGGAACCCCCTGTGCAATTTGCATTGTGACGTCAGGACTGTAATTGCGCGCATTAACTGAGGACATCGCGCGCTGCCCATTCACTTTGTACAAGAAAATTGTCCAGTGGTCGGTCTTTCCATTAAGCGTCTTTGGTAAGAGCCTAGGGATGCAGTTACGGGGGTATAGGGGTAAGTGCCCAGGCCTGCAGTTACGGGGTAAAGTGGTAAGAACCCAGGGGTGCAGTTACGGGGGTAAAGGGGTAAGAGCGTATTGATGCAGTAACGGGGGTAAAGGGGTAAGAACCCAGGGGTGCAGTTACGGGGGTAAAGGGGTAAGAGTCTAGGGGTGCAGTTACGGGGGTAAAGGGGTAAGAGTCTAGGGGTACAGTTACCGTGCTTTAGGGGTAAGTGCCCAGGGATGCAGTTACGGGGGTAAAGGGGTAAGAGTCTAGGGGTGCAGTTACCGTGCTTTAGGGGTAAGTGCCCAGGGATGCAGTTACGGGGGTAAATGGGTAAGTGCCCATGGGTGCTGTTACGGGGTAAAGGGGTAAGAGCCTAGGGATGCAGTTACGGGGGTATAGGGGTAAGTGCCCAGGGGTGCAGTTACGGGGTAAAGGGGTAAGAACTCAGGGTTGCAGTTACGGGGGTAAAGGGGTAAGAGTCTAGGGGTGCAGTTACGGGGGTAAAGGGGTAAGAGTCTAGGGGTGCAGTTACCGTGCTTTAGGGGTAAGTGCCCAGGGATGCAGTTACGGGGGTAAATGGGTAAGTGCCCATGGGTGCTGTTACGGGGTAAAGGGGTAAGAGCCTAGGGATGCAGTTACGGGGGTATAGGGGTAAGTGCCCAGGGGTGCAGTTACGGGGTAAAGGGGTAAGAACTCAGGGTTGCAGTTACGGGGTAAAGGGGTAAGAGCCTAGGGATGCAGTTACGGGGGTAAAGGGGTAAGAGCCTAGGGATGCAGTTACGGGGGTATAGGGATAAGAGCCTAGGGGTGCAGTTACGGGGGTAAAGGGGTAAGAGCCTAGGGATGCAGTTACGGGGGTATAGGGATAAGAGCCTAGGGGTGCAGTTACGGGGGTAACGGGTTAAGTGCCCAGGGGTGCTGCTACGGGGTAAAGGGGTAAGAACCCAGGGGTGCTGTAACGGGGGTAACTGGTAAGAACCCAGGGTGCAGTTACGGGGTATAGGGGAGAGAACCCAGGGGTGCAGTTACGGGGGTATAGGGGAGAGAACCCAGGGGTGCAATTACGGGGGTAAAGGGGTGAGAACCCAGGGGTGCAGTTACGGGGGTATAGGGGTAAGTGCCCAGGCGTGCAGTTACGGGGTAAAGTGGTAAGAACCCAGGGTGCAGTTACGGGGGTAAAGGGGTAAGAGCGTATTGATGCAGTAACAGGGGGTAAAGGGGTAAGAACCCAGGGGTGCAGTTACGGGGGTAAAGGGGTAAGAGTCTAGGGGTGCAGTTACGGGGGTAAAGGGGTAAGAGTCTAGGGGTACAGTTACCGTGCTTTAGGGGTAAGTGCCCAGGGATGCAGTTACGGGGGTAAAGGGGTAAGAGTCTAGGGGTGCAGTTACCGTGCTTTAGGGGTAAGTGCCCAGGGATGCAGTTACGGGGGTAAATGGGTAAGTGCCCATGGGTGCTGTTACGGGGTAAAGGGGTAAGAGCCTAGGGATGCAGTTACGGGGGTATAGGGGTAAGTGCCCAGGGGTGCAGTTACGGGGTAAAGGGGTAAGAACTCAGGGTTGCAGTTACGGGGGTAAAGGGGTAAGAGTCTAGGGGTGCAGTTACGGGGGTAAAGGGGTAAGAGTCTAGGGGTGCAGTTACCGTGCTTTAGGGGTAAGTGCCCAGGGATGCAGTTACGGGGGTAAATGGGTAAGTGCCCATGGGTGCTGTTACGGGGTAAAGGGGTAAGAGCCTAGGGATGCAGTTACGGGGGTATAGGGGTAAGTGCCCAGGGGTGCAGTTACGGGGTAAAGGGGTAAGAACTCAGGGTTGCAGTTACGGGGGTAAAGGGGTAAGAGTCTAGGGGTGCAGTTACGGGGGTAAAGGGGTAAGAGTCTAGGGGTGCAGTTACCGTGCTTTAGGGGTAAGTGCCCAGGGATGCAGTTACGGGGGTAAATGGGTAAGTGCCCATGGGTGCTGTTACGGGGTAAAGGGGTAAGAGCCTAGGGATGCAGTTACGGGGGTATAGGGGTAAGTGCCCAGGGGTGCAGTTACGGGGTAAAGGGGTAAGAACTCAGGGTTGCAGTTACGGGGTAAAGGGGTAAGAGCCTAGGGATGCAGTTACGGGGGTAAAGGGGTAAGAGCCTAGGGATGCAGTTACGGGGGTATAGGGATAAGAGCCTAGGGGTGCAGTTACGGGGGTAAAGGGGTAAGAGCCTAGGGATGCAGTTACGGGGGTATAGGGATAAGAGCCTAGGGGTGCAGTTACGGGGGTAACGGGTTAAGTGCCCAGGGGTGCTGCTACGGGGTAAAGGGGTAAGAACCCAGGGGTGCTGTAACGGGGGTAACTGGTAAGAACCCAGGGTGCAGTTACGGGGTATAGGGGAGAGAACCCAGGGGTGCAGTTACGGGGGTATAGGGGAGAGAACCCAGGGGTGCAATTACGGGGGTAAAGGGGTGAGAACCCAGGGGTGCAGTTACGGGGGTATAGGGGTAAGTGCCCAGGCGTGCAGTTACGGGGTAAAGTGGTAAGAACCCAGGGTGCAGTTACGGGGGTAAAGGGGTAAGAGCGTATTGATGCAGTAACAGGGGGTAAAGGGGTAAGAACCCAGGGGTGCAGTTACGGGGGTAAAGGGGTAAGAGTCTAGGGGTGCAGTTACGGGGGTAAAGGGGTAAGAGTCTAGGGGTACAGTTACCGTGCTTTAGGGGTAAGTGCCCAGGGATGCAGTTACGGGGGTAAAGGGGTAAGAGTCTAGGGGTGCAGTTACCGTGCTTTAGGGGTAAGTGCCCAGGGATGCAGTTACGGGGGTAAATGGGTAAGTGCCCATGGGTGCTGTTACGGGGTAAAGGGGTAAGAGCCTAGGGATGCAGTTACGGGGGTATAGGGGTAAGTGCCCAGGGGTGCAGTTACGGGGTAAAGGGGTAAGAACTCAGGGTTGCAGTTACGGGGGTAAAGGGGTAAGAGTCTAGGGGTGCAGTTACGGGGGTAAAGGGGTAAGAGTCTAGGGGTGCAGTTACCGTGCTTTAGGGGTAAGTGCCCAGGGATGCAGTTACGGGGGTAAATGGGTAAGTGCCCATGGGTGCTGTTACGGGGTAAAGGGGTAAGAGCCTAGGGATGCAGTTGCGGGGGTATAGGGGTAAGTGCCCAGGGGTGCAGTTACGGGGAAAAGGGGTAAGAACTCAGGGTTGCAGTTACGGGGTAAAGGGGTAAGAGCCTAGGGATGCAGTTACGGGGGTAAAGGGGTAAGAGCCTAGGGATGCAGTTACGGGGGTATAGGGATAAGAGCCTAGGGGTGCAGTTACGGGGGTAAAGGGGTAAGAGCCTAGGGATGCAGTTACGGGGGTATAGGGATAAGAGCCTAGGGGTGCAGTTACGGGGGTAACGGGTTAAGTGCCCAGGGGTGCTGCTACGGGGTAAAGGGGTAAGAACCCAGGGGTGCTGTAACGGGGGTAACTGGTAAGAACCCAGGGTGCAGTTACGGGGTATAGGGGAGAGAACCCAGGGGTGCAGTTACGGGGGTATAGGGGAGAGAACCCAGGGGTGCAATTACGGGGGTAAAGGGGTGAGAACCCAGGGGTGCAGTTACGGGGGTAAAGGGGTACTAGCCCAGCGGTGCAGTTACGGGGGTATAGGGGCAAGTGCCCAGGGGTGCAGTTACGAGGGGAAAGGGCTAAGAGCCCATAGACAGTGTTAATTGGTATAGAGGTAAGTGCACAGTGATGCAGTTACGGGGGTATAGGGGTAATTGCACAGGCGTGTAGTTACGGGCGTATATAGGGGTAAGTGCACAGGGGTGCAATTACAGAGGTAAAGGGGTAAGAGCCCAGGGGTGCGGTTATAGGGGTATAGGGGTAATCGCCCATGGGTGCCGTTACGAGGGTAAAGAGGTAAGAGCCCAGAGGCAGAGTTAAGGGGTAAAGGTGTTTGTGCCCAGAGGCAGAGTTAAGGGGTATAGGGGTAATTGCACAGGCGTGCAGTTACGGGAGTATAGGGGTAAGTGCCCATGGATGCAGTTACGGGGGTAAGAGGGGTAAGAGCCTAGGGGTGCAGTTACGGAGGTATAGGAGTAAATGCCCAGGGGTGCAGTTACGGGGGTAAAGGGGTAAGAGCTTAGGGGTGTAGTTACAGGAGTATAGTGGTAAGTGCCCACGGGTGCAGTTACGGGTGTAAAGGGGTAAGAGTCTAGCGGAAGTATAAGGGTGTGTGCCCAGGAGGCGTATGTGGGGGTATGGGAGATGTGCCCAGGGGCGTCAATTAGTTATGGGGGTATAGGGGTAAGTGTCCACGGGGCATAGTTTGCTAAAGGGGTATATGGGGATGTGCCCATTGGGCTCAGTAATGAGATATAGGGCGATGCACCCATGACGTAGTTACGGGGGGGGGGGGGGGGGGTGTTAGCGGTGTTCCCGGGGGTAAGTTATAAGGGGCATAAGGGGATGTGGCAATTAGGGGCGTAGTTACGGGGGTTGAGTGAGATTGCCCAGGGGCGTTGTAATGGAGGTACCGGAGGATGTGCCAGTGGGGTTCAATGACGGAGGTATAGTGGATGTGCCTAGAGTCTTAATTACGGGGTATAAGGGACGTATCTAGGGGTTTAGTTAATATGGTATATAGGGGATGGGCCCAGGGCGTAATTACGGGGGTATCAGTGGCGGATCCAGGGGGGGGGGGGTTAGGGGTTTAACCCCCCCCCCCCCCCCTTGGGCTGCCAAGTGAAAATGTATCAGTGAAAAAAGTGAAAAAAGTGAAAAAAAATCACTTACGGGGGCTACGCGTCTCGGACTTCGCTCCGCATCGTCATTGGGTCAACCCCCCCCCCCCCCCCCCTAGCAAAAAGCTAGATCCGCCCCTGGGTATATGGAGTGTACACAAGGGTGTAATTACGGGATGTAGGGGGATGTGCCCAGGGACATAGTTATGGGGGATAGAAAGATATGCCTAGGGACGTAGCTACGGGGGTAAAGGGGCATGTGCCCAGGGGCGTAGTTAAGGGGTAGGGCTTGGTGAACGTGCCCCAACCCCAATTTTGTTGAAGCCTGCCGTGTCCTCCCATTGGTGCCCCACTCCCAAAGAAATGCTTAAACATGGACAAACGGAATCAGCAAAATCGAGTATACGGTAATATAGTGGTGATATGTAGCGCAGTGTTACAATCAAGTTTCAATGAGCGCATAAGAGAGGAATAGAAAGAGTATAATGTTTGTTGGCTAAAGTCATGTCACTTTTTAGTTAAATAGAGGTACAAAAAAGTTATTAGGTCACCTAATGGGTCATCTAGATGGGTGGTTACCATTTCTGCTTGTCTGCTGGAAATATTTGCCCCTCATGAAATTGCAAGGCTCCCTGATGCCCCACCCCCCCCCCCCCTACCACTCCACTGAGCCACCTGTTGTGCCCCAAATAAACTTTTAATGTGGGATTCAGACATAAAAGCGTCGCCGCCCCTAAATACTTAGCCACAAATGTGTTTTGATTACAGAAAACAGTGGGCTAGTATTTCACGAGTCATTGTGAACATAACCCATGTCCTAATTGTTCAAGTTATTATCAGTTTACGTTTACACACGTTTCATTACACTTAGTTCGGATTCGTAATGAGATGCGCTGTACCATCTTGCGAACGCCCTTCGCACGGTCCGTAATCCACACTGGTTCCGTGTTATGCAGTGCACACAAACTAGCTTTAATAGTTCAAAATAGCGATCTGCTGCTTAGCATCCCCATGCATGACTATCTTTAAACTAAATTATATATCACTTGTAATTACCCACATCTAAACCGAACACAAAAAGTAACTACCCCTCTAAACAAATACTCATAATTTCATAACCAAACATTGTTTCAAAATGTTGTCCCGCGAAAATATTCATAATTTATGGTAGTTAGAAAAACAATGTGTGAAAAAAAAGAGGTAACCGTTCATCCAAGGTTGAGAAAGCACACATTAAAGAGAAAATTGTAATATTTCAAAATTCGCAAAAGTAATATTATTATTGCACTTTATTGAGTATTGAGAAATTTCAAATTACACTGTTTTAGAATTGCAATCAATGCATTTAACCACATGCACCATTAAAAATATATGGAATATCAAACAGCATTGTTTCATATACAAATGATGCACAGGCATGAGTGGATCGGTACGAATTAGATGCACGAGTTTAACTTTGGTATGGTTTAAACCCACGAGCGCAGCGAGTGGGTTTTAGACCATTTCCAAAGTTAAACGAGTGCATACAATTCTTACCGATCCACGAAATATGCCTGTGCAGCATTTGTTTTATAAAATGGGCGCGAAAAAATGTGAAAATCAGACTTTTTCCCAGTAATGGCTAAATTGGCTTAATTTACCGACCCATGGCTTCAAAAGTACTAACCCATGGTTTCAAAAGTACTAACCCATGGCTTCAAAAGTACTAACCCATGGCTGGGAAAAAATTTGATTTCACATTTAAAAATTTTTTTTTTTTTTTTAATTATAAAATGTTGCTTATATTAATTTTAAAATAAAAAAAATAAAAACATTTATAATTTTTTTTAATTTTTTTTTTTTTAGATGAAATAAAAAAAATTATATAAATTTTAACATTAAATTTTTGTTTTTGAATGATAATTTTTTTTTTTTTTTAATCCACGAAATACCCCTTTTGTTTTTATAAAATAAGCGCAAAAAAACTGAAAATCAAACTAAAGTGAGCCATGCATCAGTAAAAAACTTTTACATGCTAATTGACCAATCAGAATGCAGGGATTCTTCTACCCATTTTATAACAAAACATAATCAATGCAATTATGTGCTGTTCCACGACGATGTACAGGCATGCGCAAGTTCTTGTGACTTTTGAATTGGGTAATTTTGTCCTTTTATCTGTGGTCATTCAGCCATGAAGTGATGAATATCTGTGATTTTCACACATAATGTACATAACAACTGTAAACATATCGTGGTAAGATGACATCTTGAACAAATTATCGGTTATGAAATAAGGAGCAGTTGTTACTGCTGTTGTGGGGGTAATTAATTTTTGTATTCGGTTATATTTTGTCTTATGTTGCCCATTGATTATGTTAGTAATAATTACCCCTCCCAAAAAATTGACATCGACACCCTCATGGGAATCCTTATTTGCCTCTTTGCACCTCCGCCCCCCCCCCCCCCCCCCCCTCCCTGGCCTGGTCTAGTTCGATCCGGTTTACACCACTAGAAAAGGTGTAACCAGGTCATAGTTCTAACAAACAAAACTTGATAATGAATACTTTTTTCTCTCTCTCTCTCTCCTTGATTTTTTACTACAGAAAATATCGCCTGAAGCTTTAACTTGAACAGTTCGGATTGTATCGTGTCTTACGTGAGAGGATCTTTACATGTCTCGTCGGAGGACGAAGAAAGTGCATCTTTCCGATGTCCTGTGCTCCAAATGTGACCTCTGATCGGGACACCCGTGCGGTTTCAGAAAGCAACGTAAGTTCTTTGGTAACGTATTACATGGATTTGAATTAGTCACATTGTCAAAGTGTACAAAACTCTCACTCTCACGGGTTCTCAATCTCATTCGTATTACAATGAACCTTTCTTACATGTAGTACCGTGTAATATGTGTGGTATTACCGATAGAAGTATAGAACTGGTTTCGCTTTTCCGAACTTTTCTTTTGTTACAAACATATTTATGATTGAACATTTTCAATCTAAGATTGAAGTGTCATTTTCAATCTGAGATTGAAGTGAGATTTACACAGATGTATGGCATCTAATTTCAGTTTCCAAACTTTTTGTGCGGAGTGCTTGTTGGTGCAAGTAATGTAAGTAATGTAAGTTGAAGGTGTAAGAACTATACTTTCATATAAATAAATAAATGAATAAGTAAATAAATATAGCAACACAAATTTTCTTGTTTTTTTTCTCTTGAAGGAGAAGATGGGTGGCGAGAGATCACTGGAGCTACCTGCGCTGGGCAGACCGATGCAGCTCGGAATGCTCTACGACTGCCGCGACGACACACTCATCCCGGGGTTCACGCTGTGGGATCCTGAGGTTCTCAAGAACGACCGGGACGTCCGCACACAGCAAGGAACTCGATTCAACATCGTTGCGTCGGACAGCATCAACGACAAGTCGACGGCACTCAACGTCGAGGCTTCCCTAAAGGCCAGTCTTCTGGGTGGACTCGTCGAAGTCAGGGGCTCTGCGGAGTACATCAGTGACAGGCAGACAACCAGTCGCCAGTCCCGACTAACACTTCAATACAAGACTACGGTAAGGTTCGAACAGTTGACGATGAAACATCTAGGCAGGCACAATGTCCAACATCCATATGTATTCGAACATGGCATAGGTACCCATGTTGTAACGGGCATACTATACGGGGCACAAGCTTTCTTTGTTTTTGACAGGTATCTGAAGCAGGACGAAAGCGAGCAACAGGTGAAAGGTCTCGTGTCTGCGATCATCAAGAAAATCCCATGTTTCAACATGGAAGGTGAAGGCGACTTGAAACTGAATGAAAGTGAGAAAGATGAAGCCGACAAACTCCAGTGCAAGTTCCATGGAGACTTCGCCCCACAAAGCAACCCCTCAACCTTTCAGGAGGCTGTAGCAATCTACACTCAGCTACCATCCATGCTTGGGGAGTCTGGAGAGTTTGCAGTGCCTTTGACTGTTTGGCTTTATCCACTGTCCAAGCTGGATAACAAAGCGGCAAAACTGGTCCGAGAAATCAGCATGAACGCTATTGGTCAAATTCAGGATATCCTTGAAGGTTTTGATCAATTGAAGATCAAATGTGACGATCTGGAGAAGTGCAACATTTGCACAGACTTTCCCAAGTTGAAAGAAAAACTTGATCAGTTCAGAAAGTCAGTTCTCGAGTACAAATGTGCTCTTCAGCGCAAGATTGCTCGGGCACTACCAAAAGTTCGAGGCGGAGAAGCAGAAGAAAAGATACTCATTGATATCATTTCTGAGAGCGAGCAATCTCCATTCAATGTGCGCCAGTTGGAACGGTGGGTGAAATGTAGAGAGAAGGAAATGAACGTCCTAGGAGCCTTTATGAAAGGCTTTAGGTCTTCCAGAATAATCCGTTCTCGTGAAGACCTGGATGCGCTACTGTTGGATTTCTCAATCGAACACACTGTAGCCTTCTCTTTCTCTTCAGTAGGGCTTGAGGATGAATATCTCAATGCTCTTTCACGCTGCATCAGGTCAGAAACTGCCGAACCATATTCACCACGAGATGAATGGTTCGACAATGTGGCAGCGTCAAAGAACATGAGAATCAAGGCGAAGGAGTTCATTGAGTTTGCAACTGCGAACAACGAGTCAGAACAGACAACCTTTGGTGTGATGGGTTTCGATGACGGAGAAGAGGCGACTGTCAATGGTGGATCAATCTTCCTGTACGAAAACGGTGTCCTCACCTCAAAAGACTTTCAACCACCCGGACAACCTAGAAGGCCAGAAGTGCTCATGAAATCCTATGATTCTGTGGTTCTTAAATGGGCTCCACCACAGGCTGGATCTTCATGTGTCGAGGGTTATCTTGTCCGATACAGAGAGGCTTCGTCTACACAGGATCCCGGATGGTCTGAATACAGATCAGAAGATGCAACCACCAGTGCAACCATACCCAACCTGAGACCCAACACCACCTACGAATTCTCGGTAGCAGCTTCCTGCGAGATTGGGGAATCTCAAGCAAGTCCTATGAGCGACGCTACAACAACCCGTCCGTCTTGCTCTCCTCAAGATGTAAGAAAGTGTCATGTTTCCAGGGCAGGCATTACTGTGGCGTGGGATAAGCCAAGTGTGATGGGCGACGGAATACAAGTGACGAGATACAGAGTCAAATCCATACCAGTCGGTAACACCAGTCCAGATGAGGTACTGATGAACGAAACCGAAGGGGATGATTGCTTGTGCAACATCGAAGACCTGCAATCAGGCACCTCGTACAGCATCTCGGTATGTGCAAGTTTAGGACCTGCAGGAGATAGCACTTTTTCTGAACCGGTGGAAATCACTACCACTCCTGCAATCGATCCACGGTCGAAGAAATTCAAAGAATTGATAGCAAAGTGCGATGTCCTTAAGAAGGGGAACTCTTCAAAGGGCGAACCGTACATTTACAAGCTTCCCCTGGTCAAAGGAAAACAGAAGGCACGGAGTAAGTACCAGACCTACTACTTCGGGAATTCGAGGTCAAGCGGAAAACGACATTTGGTTGTCATGGTCGTCGGGGCAACAGGTGCAGGGAAGAGCACACTCATCAATGGAATGATTAACTACATCTTCAACGTAGATTGGAACGACAACTTTCGTTTCAAAATCATCGCTGATGAGGGAGAGAACAAGGCAGGGGGTCAAGCACAGAGTCAGACACAACTGATCACTTCCTACACAATCAACCCAACGAAATGGTCTCATCTTGATTACATGTTGACGATTATTGATACTCCCGGATTTGGGGATACACGAGGCATTGCTCGAGACAAAGCCATCGTTGATCAGATACGTGACTATTTCTCGGATTCTTCTGTACACCAGGTTGACCACATAGACGTCATTGGCTTTGTCGCACAGGCATCACAGGCCAGACTGACGCACACTCAGAGGTACGTGTTCGACTCCGTTCTGGCAATCTTTGGCAAAGACATCGGGCAAAACATTTCTTTGCTGGTAACGTTTGCTGACGGACAGAAGCCTCCAGTGATAGATGCTATCAAAGCAGCCAACATTCCATGCTCAAACAACATGTTCAAGTTCAACAATTCTGCTCTGTTTGCTAGCACATCTGGCACTGACGAATTCTCAGCTGGCGGAAATACCGATGACGACGTCGCCGAATCTTGTGGGAACCCATCTAGTAGTAGCAAAGCAGAAGAGAAAGATGACTGCTTCGACAGAATGTTCTGGAAAATGGGAATTCAGAGCATGCGAAATTTCTTCTTCGCTGTAAGCAAGATAGAACCAAGAAGTCTTACACTAACGCAGGAAGTCCTGACAGAAAGAGAACGGTTAGAAACAGCTGTATCAGGCCTACAGCCACAGATCCAGATGGGATGCGGTAAGCTTGATGAACTTCAGGAAGAGCAACGAATCCTGGAACAGCACGAGGCCGACATCGAGGCAAACAAAGACTTCATCTATCAGGTGGACGTTCAAAAAAGTCGCAAAATTGATGTACCACGCGGCACATACATCACAAACTGCTCTCGCTGTCACTACACATGCCACTACCCATGCGGTATTCCTAATGACAATGACAAAGCTGGTTGCGCAGCCATGACGGGTGTTGGTGGTACATGCGGTGTTTGTCCAGGAGGATGCATCTGGAATGTTCACTTCAATCAAGCGTACAAGTTTGAATACTACAGTGAGAAGGAGACAAGGAATTATTCTGAGCTTGAAGGTCGTTACAACGAGGCGACTGGCAAGAAGTTAACCGTCGAGCAAGTCGTCAAGAAACACCACGAAGAATTCGTCAACGTACAGGAGTGTGTATATCAGCTGATCACACAGTCCCACAGAAGCCTTAAGCGCCTTGAAGAAATCGCACTGAGACCGAACCCTCTCAGCACACTGGACTACGTGGATCTCATGATAGAGGCTGAGCAAATGGAGGCGAAGCCCGGCTGGAGGACCCGAGTCAGAGCGCTACAGGACGTACGTAAGGGGGCAGAGATCATGTCCCAAATCAAGCAAGCGAATTACAACCCCTTCAAGCAATACGAGAAGAGCTTTGTAGGAAAAGGGAAGAAAACGAAGGGGGTGTGGTCGACTCTATGCAGTTTTGTATCGTCACCATTTAGAGGCGGTAACCAGAGCAGTGTTTAATCGGAAGACAATGGGTGATTTCAAGTATGGTGTTGGGGTTAGTGTTAGTGTTGAGGGTGAAAAACTGCCTCTAATCTGAGCTAAACACCAGCTTCCAGATTAAGCATCTAAGGTCACGAACTTTTTAATCGTGATGACCTTGAGTAGTAATCGATCAGTATCGCTAGTGTTTGTCAACACCAGAGACAAAATCACGCGAACACCCTTAAAATGGTAACGAAAACGCTTACATGGTTACGAATTAGAGAGCAAGCCGTAATGAAGATTTACCACATACATGTATTGAATACTATAATTTAAAAAAAACATTCAAACCATTCACTTGGTCGATACGATTTTAGTGAATATTCCCTATTTTTAGTGAAATTTGTAACTAAACTCGCAAGAAATGTGCGTGACTCTCTTCTAAAAATTGAATGCCCGTCGCGCGCTGAGACATATGGCTAGCGTTAACGGTTTGCATAGCCGAAGATGTAGGCATAAATCCCGGTGACAGCACGGTAGCAAGTTCCGAGTAAATACCAATAGTATGTAACATGATATATTTTATTAAAATCGGTCACGTGATCACTAGGTGCTTGGTGGCCGAGTGGGTTAAGACCTGTCGCACGTGTATCACTTAACCAGATAAATCATAGAAGTGGGTTCGAGTCCCCGGTGTGGTTATTTTTTTTATTATTATTTTTTTTTTAGCCATTATTCACAACCAATTTACTACAGTTTTTAACTCAATTATAAGTTCACTGTAATAAAATGTCAAAGATGTACAGACAATTCCCAGTGCTTAGTGACTTTTTTCGGGGGAGGGGGGGGGGGGGGGGGGGGTGGCCGGTGTATAATTAGACAAGAAATACATAAATTAATTAATAATGTTAACAACAATATAAACATAAGGAAGAACCTGGCTATTCAAATTTTGCTTTGTTGTATTATTATTCCAAATGGTCTAAAGAATTTATGTAGTGAAAACTAATGTTTGATTATAAAATAATGAAAATATGAATTGTATGACCTTATTTCTTTAAATTACTATAGATATTCAAATCAATACATTAATTAAAAAAATAAGATTTGCATTGCGTTTCATAATCTTCACTTAAGTAAAACTTCAAAAATTATCTAGGTTGACACCCTTTTTACATGCTCAGACAAACAAAAACACCACCATTTCAGTTCAGAATTGTGATTTTAATGCCCACCTAGCAACAGTAACACTAACACCAGCTCGATCTGTACTTGAAATGACTTTCATTTCGATCCCTATGGAAGTTGTTATCTCTATGGAGTTTTGCGTATACATGCTCAACACTAACACTATCGGGCAGATTAGCAGACGACGCTAAACACCAGCAACCACGTGCCACTGCCGGAAATACGAGGTCAAACCTCTAACACCAACTCATTTCAAGTACGGTGTTAAGGCTGCAGTTAGTGTTTAATAAACACTAACACTAGCTCAACACCATCTCTGATAGTATATTGCCATATCAATAAACACCGCCAGTCGGAAACGGAAGTTTGTACAACGGTGAAATCAGAGGTCATCACGTTAACACCATCCTAACACTAAGTCATTTCAAGTATGGTGTTTAAGCCCGATTTAGTGTTTAATAAACACTAACACCAGATTTAAACACCATACTTGAAATCACCCAATGGACACTCATGACCCAAACTGACTTTATATTCATATCTTGATTCTGCTCCGTAACCCATGAATGAGTGCATTAATTTTCAGTTTATCTAAGGTATTGTTTTCTTCCCCTAAGAACATTCAATGTATTTATCGTTATGAAATATGAGCCTTGGTTTTTAAAGAAATATCTTTTTGCCTGTAGAATAACATAAATACTTAATAGTATGTCTTTTTTTTTTATTGAGAACCTTCACGCTTTCCTTTTACTTGGTATCTTCACAGACTTGTTGAATTGTATGAATAGAAACCGATTCTATTAGAACAAAGTAGACGTTTTGATTGATTTGACCTCTAAGGCTAATCGTTGAAAAGAATATTGCCACAACTTGAAAGTAAAAGCGAACTATATCAGATAAATTCCCACTTGGAAAACAATCGTGTAATTTAAAGGTAAAGTAACATTCTAGTACAGAGGACACTTCAAAAGTAATGTATCTACAAGCTTTAGAGGAAAAATTAGTGAATTAATTGCGTAAGCACACAATTCTAGAAAAATACCACAACGTATGTTTGATCAAAAACTGTTAAGAAACGGCTGACATATTCACAAAATATAAATTCATTCAAATACAAGTTGCAGGCATGGCGAGGGTCACTTGTATTAGTGATTTTAACAATGTGAAATGTAATATTATAAAAACCCGTTCTGCCGTACATAGTAGTACAAATTTCCAAATTCGATAATCTGATAATATGTCCACTGAATATTCATTTTAGCAAATTTTCATTTACCATTTTCGAAACAAAGGGTTTGATTTCTTTCTACCATTCACATGCATGGTAACTATTAGTTTTCGATACCATACACATTTTAACCGCTATAAAACTGAGTTTTATAAGAAACTATCTTTAACATGTATTGAATGTTACGAATTTCCCCAGATTCTACTTCATTTAGTAGGTGAATATAGTGAACATATAAAGCCTTATTTGAATGGCTATAGGCTTAATAAAATCAATCACTGTTAGCACGTTCTGTTGGATATAAATATTAACCATTTCGTTTGTAGCGGATCGGGATAGGACGTCTATTTCCTCCTTTGTTTTACATTATTTTGTACATGAACAAAGAAAATGACGTTTCGCCGAAGAAAAAAAATCTTATTTTATGATATATAGTTCTGGTCAGTTTCTCTCTGATTGAAATTATTATAACTCTACATGTGAAAGTTTTGATATCTAATGTGATTAAATTGAACAAAATGATATTACATTTGTTGAGTTAATTTTGTGGATTCGTCTTTATTTTCATGCGGTGTATTATTTTGAGACATTCTTGTAAATACCATGAATCCTTGTATTGCATTTGTTGGTAACTCATTTATGCCTTTATCGAGCATTACAAATACATTTGTTCACATATTTCTGAACAATACTGTGCATTTCTAAAATATAATTCTGACTGCTATAAGGTCATGATAGATGTAGAACAGTTGTTTACTATATTCATAAATATCACTATATTTGTACAAACAATTGTGGTCTTTAAATCACTTTTTATACTGGCTTTCTTTCCAAAGTGTGCGTTTTATTTTGTTTAAAGGCAACAAAACTGCTAGATGTATTGATATATCAGTTACTATATTAATTATTATAATGATATAATACATGCGGTCTTTATGTAGTTGTTTAATTAGTTTGTTTTAAGAATGTGTTTGTACGTGTTAAGTAAAATGTTAATTCGTAGTAGGATTCATGTACTCACGATAGTAAACATAAAGCACTGCATAATTCAAGAAGCCATGTTTTATTTCACATACATTAAACATATATTTGAAGACATACAATGTAGTTGTATATGTATCAAAGTTACAAAATATATATCTGCCAATAATATTTCAAATATTTAATTAAGAAACACATTTTCTTGTAACAAGATACAATAATTTAAAGTTGTCGTATTTTACAAAAAAACTTTGACCCATTTTGTAAAAAAGGCAGCACAACAAATTTTTGGTCGACAATATTCTTACTCACAAGTATCGGATAATTGTCTGCTTTATGAGCAATAATTATGCTTTATTATCACAAGTACGGTATTTAGGACATGTTGTAATTGGGGCTACACTGGAGAGAGGGCAATAGTGAGACCAAAGGGAAAACGGGGGAAATAATAATGCACCTGTTATGAAAACAGCCTCTGCATCTCCCCAGACAAACAAAAATGTTCAGTAAGCCCACGTTAAACGCCACTTATCATGTTATTGTATTATCATATTGGTACTTCAGACGTGAGTAGTGAAGGTTTAACTGTTTAACATGTTCAAAAATCTCTATAGTTCATTTACTGAGCTTGATCATTATTATAGTTAAATTGTAAAACTTTTATATGAACAAGACGTACTGAATTTTAGGTTTCGTGGTGATTTTAGTTTTTGACTGGCACTAGTTAACTGTGTTTAAGTCATTCACTGTCATAATAATGCCAACAAAATGTGATAAGATGTGTGAGCATTATATGTAAAATTTAATTAATGCAAGTAGTTATGCGTATTGACCTACATGTATATATATTTTGATTATATTATTCGCTTGTTGACGAAAGGTCAAACATGCATGCATGTTTATAACGTAGCGTTTCATGTTCGCGAAATGTTATAATGTATTTTCAACAAAGGTGTATAATACATTTGATTATTGCGTTTTTCTCGATTTTTGTAGTGAGTTGTCAGTGCATACAAGTAGATGTCAGAAATTGAACTTTTGAAATTATATAATTGATACTTACATTACTTACTCGATAATTTATTATTGTACTGTTTCAGCTGTATTATACATATTCGCATTAAGCATACAACTCACATATTATCATACTACATATAGGGGCCTACTTGTTTTTTAGGCGGGATGGCATTCCAGATTTACACCGAATAGGTAACCATAGAAACATATTTTGTTTTTGTTTTTGTTTTTTTCAGAATGGTATGTATGGTGTTTAATGGTGGTCTTATGGTGGTCTTACAGTTATGGTTTTTTTTACAGAACTCTGCAGATCACATACTTAAGATGGTGTTTGCGATCGTTATGTATTGCCTTTTGTTGTTTCGTTAGCAAAAACTGCATTGTATCACTCATTTGTACGTAAAACCAACCGTTTTGTTACAATAATGCATTCATAATTTTAGTTTGTGTCTTCATGTTGTTCCTTAGTAGTAATTCATAGTTGATTATTATACATTCGCTCGACAGAAGTGCCTAAATATTTTTTTTTAGGAAAGTGTAGTTGCTTAGAAAAAGAAATCAATAAAACATTGTAAGCCATTAATGGTCGTAATTAAAGATGGATTATGAATTTAAATATATTTTCGATCTTTTCCACAACGTCTTTTTCCGTGTGTGTGTGCCTATGTGTTTAAATTGTGTGTGTAATGTGTGGTGCTTGTGTGTGTGTGTGTGTGTGTGTGTGTGTGTGTGTGTGTGTGTATGTGTGTGTGTGTGTGTGTGTGCGTGCGTGCGTGCGTGTGTGTGTGTGTGTGTGTGTGTGTGTGTGTGTGTTTGTGTCGTGTCATAGTATAACAGGTCACCAGCAATACAATGGGTGATTTCAAGTATGGTGTTGGGGTTAGTGTTAGTGTTGAGGATGACAAACTGCCTCTAATCTGAGCTAAACACCAGCTTCCAGATTAAGAGGAGGTCACGAACTTTCCGAAAACGATCATACCAAATCGCTACCAACCCTAATATCGATATCAGGATCGATAGTGTTAGTCAACACCAAACAAATATCACCAGAACTCCTTAAAAATGGTGACGAAAACTTTCATATGCTTACGAATTATAGAGCAAATCGTAATAAAGACTTACCACATGCATGCATTGAATACCATAATTAGAAGAAAATATTCAAACCATTCACTTGATCGATACGATGTTAGTGGATATTCCCTATTTTTCGTGGAATTCGTAACTAAACTCGCAAGAAATGTGCGTGACTCTCTTAAAAAAATTGAATGCCCGCCGCGCGCAGAGACACATCGCTAGCGCTAGCGGTTTGCATAGCCGACGATGAAGGCATAACTCGCAGTGGCAGCACGGTACAAATTCAGAGTGAATACCGATAGTACGTGACATGTTATATAGTTTTAATAAATCTGTCACGTGATCATTAGGGATTCTGTGGCGGAATGGGTAAGGCCGGTCGCACGTGTATCACGTAATAAATTAATTGTTAGATTAGATTAGAAGTGGGTTCGAGTCCCCGATGTGGTAACTTTTTTTTGTTGCCATTATTAAAAACAAATCTCGTAGAGCTTTGAACTCAATTACAAGTTTTTTATAAAATGTCAAAGATGTACAAACAATTGTCAGTGTATACATTACGTACAGGGTCCTCTAGAGGAGTGTGTGTTGGGGGGGGGGGGGGGGGGACAAATAATCATCATGAATCACGATGTTTCAAATATAAACTGATGACAACAAGATTCTGATCTTTCTCATTCTCAACATCGAACTGAAAAGGTGTAAACTAAGTATTTTGAAAGTAGCAGTCATTCATAGGCTTTTTTAAAACATGGGAGCTAGAACGTATAATTAGGCCTATTTAGAAAAACATTCTGGTTTCGAAAATAATTAGCTGCCTGAAAAGTGGGTAACAATTTTGCAAGAATCACAGGAATTAACCACCTCTGTATGATATTGTACATGTGCCAGCTCGACAAGGCTGGGGGCCATTATCCCCCCCCCCCCCCACCACCTCCGAGATTTGTTTTATTGCTCCAAACCGTAAAGCTCGGACCTACCGTTATTAAATCACGTTACGAAATCCCGAAAATCGCTCAATTTCGTGATGTGTGTACAAAACAACTGGCCAATATAAGTTTTCGTTCAAAATAGATACATCGTTGGTTTGGTCTGGTTTACATTTGTAGTGTTTGTTTTGGTGCTCAAAAAGTTAAATTATAGTTAGAAATGAAACAAAAAACACAAACAATACAAATGCAGAAGTATAAAAACAAAGAAATAATTATGTACATAAAATAATTCATTATAAAAACAATAAAACACATAAGGAAGAAACTGGCTGCTATTCCAATTTTTTTTGATGAATAAATTATTATTCTATTCTATTCCAAAATGTAGTGAAAAATGTGAATATCAGATTTATGGGTAAAAATATGAATTGTATGACCTTATTTGGGTAAATTACTATAGATATTCAAATTAATACATTCATAAAAAAATAAGATTTTCATTGCGTTTCATTTTTTACATGCTTAGACAAACGAAAACACCACCATTTCAGTTCAGAATTGTGATTTTAAAGCCCACCTTTCAACAGTAACACTAACACCAGCTCGATCTGTACTTGAAATGACTTTCATTTCGATCCCTATGGAAGTTGTTATCTCTATGGAGTTTTGCGTATACATGCTCAACACTAACACTACTGGGCAGATTAGCAGACGACGCTAAACACCAGCAACCACGTGGCACTGCCGGAAGTACGAGGTCAAACCTCTAACACCAACTCATTTCAAGTACGGTGTTAAGGCTGCAGTTAGTGTTTAATAAACACTAACACTAGCTCAACACCATCTACGATAGTATATTGCCATATCAATAAACACCGCCTGTCGGAAACGGAAGTTTGTACAACCGTGAAATCAGAGGTCATCATGTTAACACCATCCTAACACTAAGTCATTTCAAGTATGGTGTTTAAGCCCGATTTAGTGTGTAATAAACACTAACACCCGGTTTAAACACCATACTTGAAATCACCCAATGTCCAGGATGATACAGGACGCAATTTGGCTGATGACAGACTATACTATTATTTATTTATTTATTTATTGAACATATTTATACAGGATAACATGGTCAGTATATATACACTGTTTTAAAACATGGTCCTGTGTATAAAAATACATGCATATACATTTTGACATAAAAAAAACAGTATCAATCATCAATTTAAAATCGCAAAAACCACAGCTGCTAGGGTATGACATATATCTAATTACAAAAATAAAAATACATTTATTTAAAACAATCAAAAAATGGCCACAAACGCGTTCCAACGAATATACCCATATACATACATATGTTCCACAAAGCACGTCATCCAAAGCACACCAGACCATAGTGCACTCACTAAAACACGTACACACAAGGACACAATACAATCGTTCACATCAATGCATTCTATCACCGCACAATCAACACCTCCTGACACACCCACCACACACCCATCATACTCCCACAAGACAATCAACCCATGCATCGTGGTACACATGTTTATATAATGGGAACTGGAACGTTCAATACTGCCAATACAATAATTGAATATTACCAAATATATCAAACTCCAAAAAAATAGTCCACCTGAGCAGCTGTAGGTGTATTTGAATACCAAAATATAATAAAATATACATATAGCATGGTGCACAATAAATTACGAAGTACAGAAATACATAACATACTGACTAATTGCATCCCAAATAAATAGCACAGGGGAAGTTGACCTCAAAAAAGGCGACGCTTATAGTGAACTTTAAACAAATTGAGTGAAGGAAGATTTTGTTGTTCAATTAATAAATCATTCCATGTATTTGCTCCAGAATATTTGAATGACTGTTTGAATAATTCAATTTGGGGTTTCGGTATTACAACGTTTAACGAATCAGCGTTACGTGTATTAAAGCCGTGACGATCAAAGTACATTGCAATTTCATTACATAATCTTTCTGGCGCGTCACCATGAATACATTTATACATCAGAACATTTAAAAAATAATCTCTACGTGTTTCAAAACTTTGCCATTTCAAATTTCTTATCAGTTCATTACTATCAACTTCCATGGGGTTAAATTTCTTAGATACTATCCGTGCAGCTCTTTTTTGTAAACGATAAATTAAATCTCTATTTTTTACAGAACAATTTCCCCATACGGAACATGCATAATCTATACATGGTAATATTGTCGTTTTATAAAGAACATTTAAAATTTGTGTATCGAATGATGTACTTAATCTTCTCAAAGAAAATAACTTATATGAAAGACTTTTACATAAGTGCTTAACATGATTATCCCATAATAAGTTGCAATCAACATATACTCCTAAATACTTTACACAATCTACTTGTTGAATTTGGTTACCATTAAGTGTAATATTAAGATCTTTAGATAATAATCTAGTATGACGGGATCTTATAACCATTACATTTGTCTTATCAACATTAATTTTTAATCTATTATTTATGTACCATTTATTAATTTCATTTATACCTTTTTGTAAATAGGATTGAATAACATTCATATTGTCACCGGAAGCATAGATTGCAACGTCATCAGCAAATATATTACATGTACAAGAATTAACACTTTGGGTAATATCATTTATAAATAACACAAATAGGTCGGGTCCTAGAACACCGCCTTGAGGGATTCCAATAGTTACTGATTTGGCCTGCGATAATGTACCATTCAAATTTACAATTTGCTTTCTATTAGTCAAATAACTCTGAAACCATTTTATTTCAGTGCTATTTAAACCATAATGTTGCAATTTAAGAATCAATAAATCATGGGAAATTGTATCAAAGCATTTAGAAATATCAAGGAAGCACACACCCACTACTTCATGGGCATTAATAGAATCATACCAATCATCTACTACTCGATGTAAGCTAGTTACTGTGGAATTATTCTTCATAAAGGCTGATTGTTCACAAGTAATCATATCATGAGTCAATAAATATGAATGAAATTGAGTCTGTACCAACTTTTCTAAAATCTTAGCCATATGGGAAACAAGAGATATAGGCCGATAATTAGAACTAGTATCTTTATGCCCTTTTCCTTTATAAATTGGGGTGACCTTAGCATATTTTAAGTCATCAAAAATAAATCCAGTATGAATTGAATAATTGAATAATGCAGTAATAGATTCAGCCAAAAAAGGTGCGACAAGTTTCAAAAGTTTACAATCAATATCTAAAATATCAAGGTTGCTATCATTAGATAATTGTTTCAACAATTTAAGTACATC
The DNA here is from genome assembly GCA_037951105.1 of Echinarachnius parma. Classification (NCBI taxonomy): domain Eukaryota; kingdom Metazoa; phylum Echinodermata; class Echinoidea; order Clypeasteroida; family Echinarachniidae; genus Echinarachnius; species Echinarachnius parma. Next base: position 37,617 of record JBAMJV010005854.1, read on the forward strand.
ATCAGCAACAAAATCATGAAATTTAAATTCGTATACACATTTAGGATTTTTCCACGTAAGAGGGGCATTAGCAAAAGAATCGGAAATATCTTGACCAACTGTAACAAAATAATCATTCAAATCATCGGGGCCAATATCACATTGAGTGTCTTGGACAAATTTAGAATTTCCAGTGGCCTTATGTAGTTCTTTCCATAATTTCTTTGGATAACCTTTATATTTATCACAAACTAATGTTGAATAACTCCCTTTGGCATATTTAATTACATTTGTCACTTTGTTTCTTATTTTTTGATATTGTTTAAATAGAGGTGGGTTGTTTTTAGCTTTTGCTTTTAAATAATCACGTTTGTGTATCAACTTAATAATGTCTGGAGTGATCCAAGGGCTATATCTACTTTTTACACGTATCAATTTAATTGGAGCATATTTATCACAGATATTCAAAAATGCTTGTTTCCATAAAAGCCAAATATCATTATGAGAGATAGAGTTTTCATCAAAATAGTGCATAATATTAATCAAAATATCACAGTTGCGTACTTCTTCAATAAAAGCGTCATTATCAAAATGATTAAAGTCTCTACATCGAACAGTACGATGAGTATTATTTTTTGTATCACAATCAACACAAGTATATATCATACTAGCTGCCTCGGCGCTTCGCGCCTCGGCAGCTAGAATCGGCGCTCCGCGCCTCATTATTGAAAAATGAAATTTAAAAAAAATAATAATAAATAATAATAATAAATGTTTTTAAAAAAAATTTAAATAAAAAAAAATAATAATTTAAAAACAATTATTTATAAAATGATAGTAATGGTTGCCATCATCATCACCAATTCCACCACTACCATTACTACCATCTTCATCATCATCATCATTGTTATCATCACCTTTATCCTCAGCAGTATTGATTATTGCCTTCTTCAATACCACCACCACTATTAATTCATTATATCCATCATCCCATCATTACTACACCACTATCGTGTTATCATTTTACCATATTTATTACTATTGCTTTATTTTCTTCTGAATTAGCACCTGCTTTTTCGTTGATATAACTTTTTCGTATCACCATTAATGTATTTTGATCACCATAATCATATTATCATGTACACCTTCACCACAACCACCATTTTACTGTGTCGTCAAAACCATAATGTTCATTATCATTGATCATTGCCATCATCACCTTCTTTTTTATAGATCATTACCACTATCGCCATCATCAGCTTTTTATTCAAATTCAGTTCATTCTGATCGGTCATTGCATTCATCACTACTACTACCAACATCATTGTTACCACCATCATTAACACTACACCATCATTTTTACCATTATTAACATAATAACTATTATCTCATCACCAGCACAATCACATCGTTGTTTTTATTTTCATTTTATTCATATCAATAATGTATTTATCATTCATCATGTTTACTCTTACCACCACCATCATCATTATTGTTGTTGCATCAATTTTCATCTTCATCATTATTGATAATTGCTATTATCCCACCATTAACATTATCATCATTATGATCATCACTACCAACACTATGTCTGCATCATCATTTTCGTCATCATTAAATATTGTATTATCATTGCCACCACCACCACATCATTCTTACCACTATTATCAACACACCATCATTATTACAACCATCATTTTTAGCACCATATTATTTATTGGTATTTTTATCACTATACCTTCAACGTCATCATTATCACCACTACCACCTGTATCATTATCATTATCATCAATATGGCTGAAATATCAACAAATGCATTTGATCTTATAATTATTTGGGGCCCAAATAATTAGATATTTAAAAAAAAATTAAAACATAATGCTTGCACTTTTTAAAAAATCTTCGAAATCGTTTTTTAATTATTTGTTGATGATTTTTCCAATTAAATATTATTTCAATCAAACATGTCATGCATAATTTTGAATTGAAATGGTTAAAACTGATGACATTTCAGAAGTGCCCTCTTGTGTTCAAAATGGCTCTTTTTGAATGATCACATGCTTTTTACTTAGTCATTTTGCAATTTTGTATATTTTTTTAGCATAGTGGAGTTTACTATTAGTTTAGGCTATAAGGTTACTGTCCAGGTTTGGTTACTAAGTTTAGCCATACCAAAACTAAACTACCCCTTTAACGTGCAGATTTTTAGCGTATACATATATGCACATGCCCATACATAAATACACATGCAAACATACGCATACATACACAGATGCATGCACTCACACACATACATATGCATGCACATACCCGTACAAAAGCGACACAAATGCACACCTACATAAATATACATTTCCATACACATTACACACACATACTTGCCAACATTTGAAAGTCAGAAAACTGAACACCCGATCGCGAGGGATCGGAGCGACCGAGGGGGGAGGGTGTTTTTTGCATTTTTGGACTTACAATTGTGCAATCTGGTGCATACTAGGGCTGAAGTGAAACGGTTACACGACGGTTAACCGACCGGCATCGGCAAAAACGATTTTTAAAAAATTTTTAAATTGTTTTTTTTTTTTTTCCTTCCCCATTCCATACATTCGGTCAGAAAATGGCACGTTGAACCCTGCCAATCTATTGCTAAAGTAAAGGTATTTTACATGTAACAAAATTTTCAAATAAACAAATGATAAGAGGATTAATGAATATATTAAACCTGGTAAGAGCCGAATTTAGAAGAATCATTTGTGATGAGATATCTGAAGGCTTTCATCTTGACAGCGGTTTGAAGACTAACATGGCACTGCCCTGTTGATTACAATTGAAAAAACGGACAGATATCGGATGGTTCATGTATATCCCAGAAGGAAAAAAAAAAAAAAAAAAAAAAAAAAAAATCGATTTTTTTTTTTTTTTTTTTTTTTTTTTTTTTTTTTTTTTTTCAAAATCGGAACGTTCCGTTTTTTATGGCTATAAAAACTTTAAAAACGGGACAATTCCGTTAAAAACGGAACGGTTGGCAAGTCTGCACACACATATGCATGGACACACATACAGTAGGCCTACATACCTGCACATATGCATACATCATACATGTAGGCCTACACACAAACACATACGCATAGACATGTATTCATACATGAATCACACGTTATGCGCCTATTATTCGTTTTGAGAAAGGATAATATTACAGATATTATTACAGTGAAACTTCATTATAATGGACACCTTGTGTCCAATGATTTTACCTTGTTAAATCAGATATATTGCTGTATCAGGGCCTTAACAAAATAAAATACATAGGAGATGGACATGTATAATATCCTTGCTATGTTACAACAGATTTTGTGATAATGAGGTTCCACTGTATTTATATGCAAAACACTCACACAGCCACAACATACACAGACATGCTTAAATGCATATATACAAACACGCAAATACGCACACACAAACATACACAAATGTATAAATGCATACACATGCAAACGTAAACTGATCAATACATACTTTCACATACGCAGACTTTCATACATTAAGTATCACATACAAACATGCGCAAATGTATACATACTTGCACACACATATATAATAATAATTGTACACACATTTAATTAAATGCACATACGCATACACATTACACATGACATAAACGCACACATACATGTACCCACATATGCATACAGATCGATACACGCATACAACACTTATGCATACCTATAAACGCATTATGAAAACATGTACAAAGCAAGTGTAATGTAATGATTTATCATTTTATTTTATGCTCATTTTTCAGCCATATGACTTTCATTTACCATGGAATTCAATTTTCATACATCATTCAATGGACTTATTAGAAATTCACATTTTATCAACCCTTTGATAGATTTTTACATAATATGAACAAAGTTACTAGATCCCTTTAACCCTAACCAGGCCAGGGGGTGGAATGCACCCCCCCCCCCCCTCCCTTGACTGACGTTTAGCGTGATAATTCCGCAACGCGCGCAGGTATTGCCGCATGATTTTTTTCATTGAAGTCTTACGCAACTTTTGAGACCAAATTTGCGACATCTGTGTATACTGTTCCGAAGGCACATACAATTTTGTGGTGAATTTAGACCCATAAATCGCTCATTTTCGTGATTTGTGTACAAATCCTATGGAATTAATTTTTGCTGAAATACACAAAACCTTCATTATTTTTCATTCTAATCACTGCATTAATTTAATTTTGGGCTAAAAATGGTTGGAAAATGGTCATAATTTATTCCATTGAAAAAAAAATTGGATAACATGAGTTTAAAAAAATAACAAAAAAATACATAAGAAATTTCAAAAACAAAGAAATTTCAAAAACAAGAAAATACATTAGGAAAATTTTGCTGTCACAATTCTAAATTTTGAAAACCTTTTAATTAAGTCATAAAGAATATTCATGCACAAAATTAGTATATATTGTGCAATATTTAGTGATTTAAAGACAAAAAGGGGATTTTTGCATAAATTTGCATAATCAATTAAAAATTGATTCTTCAAAAAATAACAAAAATATAACGGCGGCTGAGATCTCACCTCCTGATCTCCCACCTGGCTATATAGCCAAAATACCCCGGCGTGGTTATAAGGGGTAAACAAAATGTGAGTAAAAATCAATTAATATAAACCTAAGGAAAGCTTCCCAAATCAAAATGAAAGGGTGACTGTAGGTAAAGCATATTTGTATTCATTGTCAAAGTAATAATGGATGAAAACATTATTTGTGGGTTGGTAGACCTACACTTCAGTAAGAAGATACAGAGATCAGTATACAAGGATAAAGAGCATACATTGCACTTTTTTAGACCTATGTTGTTACTCTACCTGCTTTAGTAATTTATTAATGATTTGTATTATTGCGTAGATTGCTATAATTTAGGAAAATCCTTAAATTGGCAACACATTGTGATATTTTAAAAACAGATTTCGGCAATCAAATTGGTAACTTTGCAGCAAAGTCATTTCATATTTGTCTTAAATTGTTATCACTAAATATTTTCCACTTACTTTTATATACGGAGTTGCCAATTTGTAGAGGAAAATAATGATAAATTTGGCCTTAAAATAGCTCTTGTCCTTAATGAGATAGTAATAATAATAATAATAATAATATATACCATTTATAGAGCGCTATATACTGTATCTAGGTGCTCTATTTATAGGCACATGAATACTTTAGGTCATCAGGTACAGTTAAAACTTAAAACCTGCACAATTACTTGCACACCATCTCAAATCTCAGGGGAGTTGGACTACCTTAAATAAACAAAACTAATTTGTATCATTAGAAATTTAGAATTACAACATACTGCATAATGCACAAAGAATCCACAGTGTTGAATTACAACTGAATCTACAAATCATTGACAACAGAACAACATATCACACATAAAACAAATGTGTGTACAGGGCTCGACAGTAGCAATTGCCTTGTTGCCCGGGCAAGTCAATATTGATGTCGGCCAAGTCAAATTTGGTAAATGGTTTAGTTTGGTTGCTTGATCGGGCAACTAAATAATTGATGAACTATGACTATAAGAAAACACTCTAAATCTCATCTAGAAATAAGCGGGCAAGTCAATTTTCTGTTTTGGGCAAGAACAATGTTTAAATCCATGATTTCACTTGCCCGAACGGGCCAGAAGAGAAACAAGTTAGCGTGGAGCTTTGAATAACACACTTTTGATCTATTAGCAAGAATGGAATTTTACATAATGTACTTGGAAGAAGACTATAATTCAATGCTACATGAAAATCTGGTTTTGCAATATAAATATGCACTTGTTTTGTGTATAAAATCTAGACCAGAATGTCTACATAATAATACAACTAATAATATATTACATTTAATATATTTACATGTACATGTACAAATGATTTACCAGAGTGGAATATGATCAATTAAAGTAAAGTGACTGCAGCCAAACCAGCACATAAAGACCACCATAATAATTATGTAGACAGAAAAGGCAGTATTTTTAGCAGGAGGTTTCTGTACTGTTTCCATTTTGTGGTTTGAAATAAAGACAACTGTGAAGCAGTGATGCCTGTGGTTAGCGGGCAAGTATGTATGGTATTGGTAGCTTATTAAATGATCAATGATGAATCTACAGCCATTTCATCTTTTAATACAAAACAACTAATTCATAAATACAATTGATATTAATTTTCCCTAAACACCATGTTTTCAAACTGACCTGCTTTTAAAAATTTGCATTACCAAAAGAAAAATCAAAAGCACTTTTATATCGCTTTGCATTTTTCTGTGAGCGACACTATTCATAAATAAAATCACTGACATTTGCTTTGCTATGCATATTTCTTACATATGAGATTTTAAAAAATGTAATGCAACTATAATATTTGTTATAATTCTCAAAAGTTTATCGTTCATGAATTAATATGTACTTATTATTTAACATCCTGATTATTTATTACCTATTTACCTTTAACCCTAAAAGGGCCGGGTTATGATGTCTTTCTACAGTATGGGGGGGGGGGGGGGGGTGCATGGTCATTATGCCCCCTTAAGATCTTTGTCTCATCGCCGCGAAAATGTGCACAGATGTCAAGTAAGGTGCATTTAGAAGTAATCAGAAAAATCACAGGGGGAGGGGGGGGGGGGGGCATAATGGGCAAAGGCCTCTAGGCTTCTTAGAATTAAGTCCATAATTTAGCATTTTTAAAAGTTAATCTTAATGAAAACACCTATATGGAATTATTCCACCTGTTTTTCTGGAATTCAAGAAATAACTACAACTTCTTTTTTAAAATTTTGACTTCAAGGAAACTGACAAAATGAAGATCAAATTCCTGTTAAAGAGTTTATATCAATGCAAAGTTTGACTTTTTTTTGTTTTGACGTTTGACTACTCTGTCTCTCATATATTGTGGGAGAGCATAGTTTGAGGAAGTCCTATCTAGGATATAAGTGTATAGTCCCACAATAGTGCATTATAAATGCTCAATGAGAATCATCGATCCCAAAATGAGAAGTTCAAAGTAAAAAATTACCGACCTGTGCTACCAAGTGGCCCATGTATATTGTGCAACTGGTTTCTAGCTGGCTTGCTCCAACACAGTAAGAACACCTTAAAGTTCCAACTTGGTATGGGGGTGCAGAGAATGACGTCGTGAAATTAGATAATTCAAATGAGGTGCATTTTTCTGACAAGGTTCAAGGTTATTATTTTTATCATCATGTCTGGATCATCGATAAAAATATGTATCCCTTTGAATATCTTGAAATGAGAAGAATTCTTTGCACACTTGGCAATGATCAAAGAACCGGATCTAATGGTGTAGTATTCTTGCCGTCATACTCAGAAATTGAATTGCATACTGGAATTTTAAATGTCCTTTTCGCATTTGCAACGTTCTCCCACAAATCATGATCATCTGTAGAAATCGTGTGCAAAGAGGACAATTGAAGATGATCATCCAGGTTATAGCCTGTAGTGTAGTACGATGCAGAGCAGAGGTTTGTCTTCCAAAATGTATTTGAATGGTCTTTTCATTAAGAACTCACATAATGTGCTTCACTTCTCGATCAGTACTATGCTGAAGAACCTTCCGTGCAGGTATGGATGAATATGTAACATGTTACATGTCCCATGTAACTGTAATTTCTTCACGCCCTGTCTGGAAATTCCTTTCTTTGCTCAACTGGTGTAAACAGATTTGCATATCTGAGGAAATGTTGCAATGTAAAGTTGCTCGCTGGTTCCGTCATCAACAGACTGCAATGTCGTGTCAGATTCTGTATTCCACCAAGCCTGTGGAGGAGTATGGAATTGCAGCGCCCAGCGGTGTTAGCCTGTACAACTATTGTGTTACACGATGGGATGGGCATATCTGCAAAAAGAAATAAATAGATTTCTGTTTCAGTCCAGATTGAGCTCTATTGGATTACAAATTATAAGATAGTACAATAGATTACCATGGAAAGACGTTTATTGAGGATGACAAACCTCAACCTTGGCCATACAAACCAATCAATTTTGAAAAGAGGTTGAGGTGGGGTCCAATGCAGGAATTTTTTTTTTTTTTTTTACGGGGTTACTTTTTCAATCTGATATCTTATCACAAGATATTTAATATAACACCATGGTAATTTTAGGGGCTACCTACTAAATTTTGGGGGCTATTTAAAAGATTAGGCGGCAATATCCTGGGGGGGGGGGGCACTTGTTCATATTATATCTACGTACAGAATGGCATTGCGTCAGTGCCTTTTTTTGGCGCGGCTACTACACTAATGCAGTGTACATTGATTACGCCATCACATAGCGCCATACCTGTTCTTCTGTCATGTGTAAAATACTCTGCATGTTACACATGACAAACTACATGGTACTATTGTTCTATTTAATATCGGTAGCGTCGGTCGTAACCATTAATAACCCCGTCAAAGTGAATGCACAAACACCCCTTGTACACTGCATGCCACACCAAGCGAAAAAAATATGCACTTGCGCATGCGATTCTGTACGTAGATATGATATGCACGAACAGTATATAGGCGAGGACCTTACTGCAACATTCATGCAGTTAGAGCGCAGCATAAATTTCTATTACATAAAACACACTTGGGCAATTCCACGGTAACTGACGTTACAATACAAATTCAATGTAGGACAGTAGGATATGTACAAATTTGTTTTCATTGACATTGTAGTATTTGTACTTTATATTGTAGTTAAGTAAATAAAGATACATGTACCTGCCGGCTGCCGGTTATAATTTGAGTATTTGAATGATACAGGTAAGGTATTACAGGTCAGTTACAGCACTACCTGCCGGTTATAATTTGAGTATTTGAATGATACAGGTAAGCCTTGTAAGGTATTACTACAGAATAACAGCGAGAAAAATGTGACGTTAACTGACATCGCACTGTTTCTGAATAGACCCTAAAAGGCCTAAATGGCGTATCGCACTATTTCTGTATGGACCCTGATGCCATGGCGTACCATTTTTTTTAATGAACCCTATAAATGGCATATTGCACTTCTGAAATGGACAATAATGAATAAATGGCGTATCGCACCTTTCCTGAAATTCATCATATTATTTTCAAATTGACCCTATTTCTCTCGGTGTCTCACACTCACACTGCAAAAACAAAATGCTTCTACAAGAATCCCAGCACTTTATCCCCCACAGTGCAACCCGTATACAATAACTCGGTGTACTATACTCGAGTGCAGCCACGCACAATAACAAATCTATCTATATCAAAGACTCGACAAACTACGAAAACTACCACGGCTCATATGCCAGAACCCTCGGGGAAGAAATCGCCGCCGATCACACACCGAATGAGTAGCCTACGGGGGCCGGGGGTAAGCACGCAAAATAAACTACAGCATACACACACAAATCGTATAAATCACTTACCCATGATTATTGTAAAATGCAATCACCACCGTCACTTCTGGAATGGCCGTCTCTTATCATATTTCACCAGTATATCACCAAATAATGATATTTGTACGTGGAGCTCGAAGATTTCTGAACACAACTGCACGATCCGACTCGACCCGAATTTTACACCGGGCCGAGATACACATTCTGTAATTATGTTTTTGTTTTTGTTTTACTGATAGTATAGCAATGTGTATCTCGGCCCGATGTCAAATCCACATAAATTTACCCACATTGTTTACGATTTTAAAAACATTTATCTACATTTACGCTACAAATTTGTTTCCGCTTTCAAGACTAATAACTTGCCTAGTACATAAATATTATTTGTTTTTTTCCCACACAACTATTACAGCGAGAAATTACACCGAACGGCAAACGAATTCCTCGCGGTGATGAACGGCAATGCCAAAAAAACATGTCAGCGAGCAGTGGGGAAATTTACCCACGTTGTTTACGATTTAAAAAACATTAATTGAAATCTCAACTACGCATTTGTATTTAGTTTCTAAGCAATTCATTTTTCTGGCGGAAAACTATTTTTTATTTTTGACGTGAAATTTCTAGCGCACGAAAAAGCAGCGAATGACGAACAATGGCATGGGGAATGACTGCTAACCGCCCCTCCGCAACCGTACTCCAAAACGGTTCTGAACTTTATATATTAAGATAATGATCACTCAAGGAGATTTCACCTACATCGGTAACTATATGATTATCAGGCATTGATGTGAAAATAAGATCAATGCAAGTGGAAGAAGACATCGTAATACGGGTAGGTTTGGTTATAAGTTGTTGTAAAGAAAATATTGATTCAATTAAAGTAATGTTTGTGCTACTGGAAGTTGTATAATCAACATTAAAATCACCAAGCATTATCAATTCCTTATTCTCCATAAAGAGACTTTCAAGTAATGAAAACAAAGTTTCATAAAATTCAGCTCCAGAGGAAGGAGGGCGATATACACAAGTAATTAGCACATTAGTTTTATTACATTTAATTTCCAGTAATAGTGCTTCAATATTAAAACTAACAATAATATCATTTCTGTTTATTGCACATACTGTATTTTTATAATATAAACAAACACCTCCTCCTCTTTGATTTTCTCTGTCTTTTCTTACAATAGAATAACCATCAATAGCAATTTCACCGTCACTAATACTTTCATTTAACCAAGTTTCAGAAATGCACATGACATCTAAGTGAAGACTAATAACAACAACACGTATTTCATCTATTTTGGGATAAAGGCTACGCACATTTAAATGAGCTATTTTTAAACCTTTGTAATTATTAAGTTGATTTAAAATTTGAATTAAAATTGGATCTTCATCTACTGAACTAGTTGTACTAGAGTCATCATCAATATTATCCAAAAGAGAGTTTGAGAGAGAAGAATTGTCATTCAAAGACAAATTCGAGTCAATATCAACTGAAGTAATTGTTTCATTATGGAGATCAAATTCTTGAGTATACATATTATAATTTGGGGCTCCCTCTTCTTGGCCTAATAAGGGCACATTTTTTCTTTATGGCCCAGAGTCATGCAATAACGGCATTGTAAGTACATACCATGTCTGCATGAATTTGATCGATGGTTTTGCTCGCCACAGAAACAGCATGAAGGTGTAGACAGGGTAGATTGCTGGGTGGAGATGCGGTACGGTTTGGGTGACTGTTGCATATGATTTGTATGTGGAAGCATGTGGTAAACGCTGGTATTGCTGGGGAGATGATGTTCCAGGGGGTGCTGGTTGGGGATGGTGAGACTGCGAACGTGGTGGAGGAGCACGAGTGCCAGGTGGGGCTGGTTGATTTGGGTGATGTTGGGTAGGTAGTGGTGGAAATTCGTCGTGGTGTCGGGTGTTTATTCCTGCTGTAGTGTGTGATGGATGGAAAGGTATTGGTGCTGTCGAAGCTTGTAGATTAGTATGCGGAAGATAGAATATTGGAGGTGTGGGTGTTGGGAAGTGAGCGTTGTTGGTCTGGTGGCGGGGCTGGCTTGTTGTTGCATACTGGTGATGGTAGGGTTGAGTTGGTTTGGCTGGAAGGTATGGGATCTGAGGAGGACCGGTTTGCAGGTTGGCTGAGGGATGAGGAAGATGGTTTGGCATGTAGGAGGTAATGGACTGGAAGTGAGGTTGGCTGGATGTGTAGGGAGGGTCTCGCTGATGTGAAGATTTGACTTGAAGAGCAGGTCCAAGATGGTAAAGCTGACTGGGTGATACATGACTGGAAGTGGGGGGATGACTTCGTTGTAGGTTTGGTGGCAGAGATGTTTGTGATGACTTCGATGACGGTTGATGAGGTATTGGCCGAGATGTTGTTGAAGACTGCGTTGAGTGTTGATGGGGTAATGGATGCATGGATGGCAAGCCTCCATTGCTGTGAACCCCAACACGTGTGGAGATGACTGGTGGCGGCGTTGAACGAGTTGGACATTGTGGCTCGGGATGCTGTTTGCTGGAAGTACTGACATGGTGGTGTGATATACCCGTATCGGACAAGGGTTTGTTGTTAGAGATGGCTTCTACAGTACGTATGAGTTGCTTTAAATTTGAATCAAGATCGTCGATGTGGTTGTTTATTTCGCTACACTTTTTACAGAGTTTGAGGTTGGTTGCGGTTTTAGAATTGCAAAGAAGACAGCTGGTAGAAACGATAGGTTCATCGTCTATATCAAGATGTATTGGTGTAGAATATAAGGATGTGTTGTTGGAGGCGGGTAAAGTTTCGGTGTATAAAATAACAAAATGGCGGAGTATGTCAATATGGACGTTTGGGTACAACGGGGTCAACTCACCCAAATAAAAGTCAACTGTGACTAGTCCGTCAGGAACAGAAGAAAATGCACGATGAATTAGTTCTAAAGCATATTCAATTGATGTAACAGTGTTACCTTTTGGCAGTTTGAAGTTGAAGGTGTCAGATCCTGGCTGTCCTTTATATTTATTTACACCGATGGCCATAGGTGGGACCAGTATTGAAAGTGTACTAGAACAGGAGTTGACATATCATTAAAAATCCACAATATACAAGACACAACTTTCAACAAAATGACGACGACAAGTTCACAATATCACAAATAATAGACCACACTGTTCCAAAACATATCTAGAGGTGAAAATCAGGATCGAACTTAAGAGAAAACGGAGTGAAATTAAAACATGACTCAGCTATTTTAGCCCAACTGACATTAGAGGTGTCTTGAAATCACTACTGTATTTTAAAGACATTAGAGGTGTCTTGAAATCACTACTGCATTTTAAAGGGCCCATCGTCCTGATGCCTATAATCAGAACTCAAGGGATTGACTGGATAATGAAAGGATAATGAAGGATAATGAAAAGGACAATAGCGACAAGACAATAGGTCTAGTGGTGCAAAATGGTTTAACTGGTTACCAGTAGTCTCTGGCCCGGATGCACAAAGGAGGATTATATGGAGTGCCTTTTTGTAAACTGATGGAGAAAGACTGTCAACTCCTTACTTGTTAATAATGTTGATGGTACACATTAACTAAATGCACCAAATAAACGTTTGTCTTCTCAGGTGGTGAAATTTACTGGTTAGCGAGCACTAACAGTCATATCATTAGAAATTAAAAATTGTTTTAGTTATCTACGAGCAGCACTCCATAGATGCAGACCATAAAATCCATGGTTTGTACAAACCTCCTTTGTGAATCCGGGCCTTTGTCTTAAAAGGATAGTTGAGTTTCGTTCAAACTGAATGTTAATAACTAAAACCTGCACAAATTACACAAAGTACAAACTAATAGTTATAACTCCAGCATGCACGAAAGGTATACAAAATTACAAACGACTAATTACAAATCTTGTTATCATTCAAAAAGAGCTGTTGCAACTCAAGAGGGCGCTATCTAAAAACTCATTCGTTTCGACCATTTTTCATACAAAATTATGCATGTGATGTTTTGTTAAAATAATGATGAAATAGATAGATCATCAACAACTATTTAAAAACCTCTTTTGAAATGTTTTGAAAGAAGTGTATAAACATTTTATGTAGTTTTTTTAAGAGTCAAGATATCGCCTGGCCAGACGATATACATGTATTAAAGTGATGCCTGTAAAGTGTCAGATATTGCACAAAATGACATTTGAGACTTCAATCCTACATCAATATCATTGTAAAATACAATTGAAAGATTTGTGAAAGTTTGAAAGAAAACGAACACTGTTTACCTAGTGAAAAAAACGAATATTGAGTTCAAATTTTATCACCGAATACTGATGGCTTGTCATGGAATTGTCACAGTAATGAATGATCCGTTTGAGATATTCGCACCCGTGTATTTTTACACACGTAGTACATAATTCATGGAATTTGAACTCGCTCGGCTCAAAGTTCAATCTCCAGAATGTTCTCACGGGTGCTGCATGCGGACGTTCTCAGCTAAGACAATTGTACTTTTTTTCAATTGCGTTGATTAACGCTTTAGAAATAATGATTTTCAATGATAATTATCTTCATACTAAAGGGACATTTGAAAAAATCAAACCCTATTTTATTCTTCTCTTACCATAAGCTAAACAACACGGTAGAAGAGAAACGAGGAAGCTCCAAGTAATTTTCGTGGATTTGGACACTTTACAGGTATGACTTTAATTAAATATTTTTTAAAATCTAATTTTACAACTATGAGAGCATAATGCATAAGTCAATGACCTTTCAAATGGAATTATAACCAGCCAATTTAGTGTCAAGGGGCATTTCGGGGAGTAACAATAATCAAGTTGAGCAACTGATGAGAATTCAGGCCAATGAGTTTTTAGAGAGTGCCCTCTTGCGTTTTAACGGATCTTTATTTTGTTTTAATGATAACAGGCTTTTTACTTAGTCATTTGTAATTTTGTATTCCATTCGAGCATGGTGGAGTTAAAACTGTTAGTTTGTAATTTAATGGTGCAGGTTTTGGTTACTTAAATTTAGTTTGACCAAAACTAACTCTCTATACCAAAACTCAACAATCACTTTAACTCAATTTGTATGGAAAGTGGATTTAGCACATTTTGGAACTAATCTTTATTATATGCACATATAACAAGCTATACAGGGTGGCCCACAACAAACGGAACGGGGCACTTCCCAAAATAAAGTAACACAAGTATTATGTTCATTGGATAGGGTGTCTTTTCCGATGAAAATCGATACCAACTAAGATCAGTATTTGTGGTTGTGTAGTTTTTGTTTTATGGCGCTCTGAGTAACACCATGTCAGTGCCTGATAAATCGCACTTTGTGCTCGTCATAGCGTCGAGCAACCATGCCCATAGTTTTGGCGCACGGCTGACAATGACGCGCGTATTGCTCGTTGTTTGGATGCTATGACAGGCAGTAATTGCGGTTTATCAGGCACTGACTTGGTAAAAATTGACAAAAAAACAAAAACTAAAATATGTTGCTATATTTTGGGAAGTGCCCCGTTCCGTATTTTGGGGGCCACCCTATATACCATTAACAAGGAAGCCGGAATGAAACATAAGATCATAATGGAAGTAATTTTGATCCCGCTATAGCCACGATCGTCGATCTGTCATTGATACCCATTGATCAGGGGGGGATGATTCATTCATCCATCCCCCCTGATGAATGGGTATTACGTAAGTATCGACGCCCATGGCTATAGCTATATACACATGTACACGAACACAGTATACATACACACACAAACACACACACACGAACACACACACACACACACACACGCACACACACACACACACACACACACACACACACACACACACACACACACACACACACACACACACACACACGTGTTTGTAAACACCCCCAAATCGGGGACATATACATGTGACAAAACAGCATCTAATCGCGGACACACCCCAACTGCGGATGTCCGCGGTTAGAATTACAATGAGAAAGCACTGCTTGTCCACGTTTATAATGTAACTAATTGAACTGCTGCCCGTTCTGAAGCTCATCCCCGATTGGAATGTAAATGTGAAATTTTTGTGTGTATCGGAGTGTGTGGTTTACATCGTGCGTGTGTCGTGATCGGCAAGAAAACTACTATACCGCCCTCATGTGATATTACCTGGATACCCCCCTCCCCCTGGCCTAGATGTGCATTAGCTGTATGAGGAACCCCCCTATCCTTTGTTTTTCGCGAGTCCCCATTTTCCAGGTAAAGAGTCAAGAGTCCCCGTTTGCCGGTGCTTACAAGTATGTGCGCAAACACACACACACACACACACACACACACACACACACACACACACACACACACACACACACACACACACACACACACACACACACACACACACACACACACACACACACACACACACACACACACACATACATACACACATACATATACAAGCACCACACATTACATACACAATATACATACAGTATATAGGCAGTTTTTCACAAAATATACCGGGGGGGGGGGGGGGGCACTTCGGGAAATACCAATACTCAACACTACTGTAATATATAATTTTGACCCTAAATGAACTTGGTTGCAAGTTAGACCATTCCACTAAATATATGATGTTGACATGAGCTTGTGTTAGGCAAAGTACACACTTAAGTACTAAGAAAGATTAAGATTCCAATTATCACAGAGGTGTGAAACACCCTGTCCAACTCAGGCCCTTTGTCATGGTCTGATCCTGTTGTCTAATAGCTACCTGCATAAATCTCTTCCTGTTTAGCCAAAAGCCTGATTTATGCACACGACTTCTAAGAAACCCTCTTATTGTATGCTCTTGTATTCTATAGATTAAACTTGACTCTGTTCCCCATATTCCCCTATATAAGTTAAACATTATTCTAATATTGAGACTTCTCCCCTGTCCCTCCTCGAGGTGACATCTCCAGATGCTGCTCTGGCCATACTCTAGGTATTGGAACCAGCAGAGTAGCCAGTTATATATTTGATATACTTTACTACTTGATCAGCCAGTTATTCTACTTTGTTATATTTCTCCATCGTCTTCATACTTTGTATATGTGAGCGACTGATTAATAAAATCATATCGAACTGTAATTATACTGGACTACTACGAGTCTTCATTATCTCTTCTTCTAAGTTAACACTCCAACCAAAGCCACGCTTACCACATAAATTTTAGAGTGTTACACTACCTTTAAGCGGCTTGGTACGAACAGTCACGTCACGTTCACGTCACGTCACGTGAAGGTTCTGTACCTTTTGTGAAACAGGTCACCCAAATCTACGAAGTGTTGGGTTACGTGACCCAACAGTTTGTAGATATACTATATGCAATTCATGAAAGCTCACGTAAATTGGTGCTTGCGTAAAACAAATTAATGTAAATTATCGTTGAGAAGAGACTATAATTCTCGGTAAATTTAATCGTGAACGAACCCGTCCTACCTATACTGTAAATACCAATTATAGGCGTACACAGGCCTGGGGGCAGGGGGATGGACACCCCCTACCCCATCCCCACCCCCTTACATAATTCAAGAAATGTCTTGGTCTCGGCCTCGAAATTTGTGACCGGTCCTGGTCTCGTCCTCGGCTGCGGTCATTTTCTACGGACACCCCCTACCCACACTCCCCCCGCTTACTTCAATTTGTCTGACGAAATATCCCCCCCCCCCCCTACACCCACCCCTTGAAAAAATCCTGGGTACGCCACTGCCTACAAGTAGCTAGTTCGAATGTCAAATACATTAATTGATTTATTTAATATTGATTGGTTGGTGTGATTGTTTCATTATAATGATTGACTGATTACTTGATAGATTGACTCGATTCAATAACCATAAATAAACACTATTAATCAAATCATTGTTTTATTACTTTTAAACTCATTGATCACTGCAACTCACTCACTCACTCACTCACTCACTCACTCACTCACTTTCACAGGCATGCACATACAACGCCGTTAAGGGCCAGTACGCTCAGACGTCGAGCACGGGAACTTCAGGCGTATGCGAACTGAATTGTCCGCTGCGTGTAGCAATTCAGGTGGAAATCAACATTTGCCAAAATCCACGCACGACACGTCTTTAGAAATACTCCAATAACAAGACAAATAATGCAAGTGGTATGGTTGTACATTACCTAAATGACAGAACTGCATATTATCGTCTCAGATTACTCTGAATTATGCACGTACATATTATAAACATAATGATTGAAAAGATTTGATAAGGGGGTATCGGCATTTTCGTCGACATTTTAAAATCTCTTTGTGCGTGTATGTCTAGTCTTAGTAACAAGCGTTTGCAATTTAAAAAATCTTGATTAAACGCTCACGTCACGATTTGGTTAACGCGACACTTCGAGTTTTACCGGCATGGAAAACGACAAATTGTTGGGTCACTTTACCCTACACTTCGTAGATTTGGGTGACCTGTTTCACAAAAGGTACAGAACCGTTCACGTGACGTTAACGTGAACGTGACGTGACTGTTCGTACCAAGCCCCTTTAAGCACACTTTTTTTTCACTGGTACAATGGTGGAGGAGAAAGCTAATTATTATAATTGCTCAATTTAATCGTGCGATTGTGCACTGGTGCACAAGGAACACTCGAGTAGTTATTAAAACCATTATTCCACTTGTATCAACTTACCATACCGTATGGAAATTGTCATTTAATATTTCAAAATGCAAGAGGTTCAAGGGGAGCTTCGCCCCCAACGAGCTCTGAGCTCTGCCCCCGAATCCCGCTGAAGTTTCATCCCTCGACCCAGTGGCGTAGCTACGGAGGGGGGGGGGGGGGGGGTCTAGTCACGCGGTAATTGGGTGACAAATTGGGCGACAACAGGCGGGAGACGCTCCCTCGCAATGCCCCCCCCCCCAATGTTGAGAACCTTTTGCCCCCCCCCTCCCCCCCCCCCCCCCCCATCTTGAAAATGAGCCTTCTACATCAAGCGCATCATTTACAGAACCACCTAACCAGCCAATGTGCGCCAGAAACAACAGTTCCACCATGAGATACACATGGGATCAACAGCGTGTGCCTAGATATGACAACTCTGAAAGAGAATACAGGTTATGTACATTATGTAACTTAGGGATCGGAGACGAATTTTATTATATCTTTAAATGTAACTAGGAAAGAGCTTCTCTTTTTGACACCTCTGTATTAAGTGGTGATTAATTCATTTTCTTAGTTTTAAACTTAAAGGTATTCTCATGTTTCTTTATCTTTTAAGTCTTCCTTTGCAATTGAGTGTTAATGAAATGATGAATTATTATCGCTATAGGTATCTCTTGAACATTTTTTTAAAAATTTTATATTTACATTTTATAGTTACATTACATGTTAACCATTCTCCATGAATGCGTTCACGTGTTAGTTTTTTCTGAATGACTTTTGGGCCCCTTCACGGCCCTATTTGTACATGTATTCTTTGTATTGTTGTATACTTATTCACCCCCATTGAAACTTGCAATCAGACACGGCTGCCTGTGTATGTTCTGAAATTCCTTAATAAAATATCGATTATTAAAAAAACTAAGCCCAGTTATTCCAAACCCAAACTAATTTTCTATTTGATTGAGTCAAGCCATCAACAATGGGGAGGGGGGGGGGGGGGGGGTGAAGTGGCTTAGCATGGTCGGGTTGATTGGGGGCACGCATTTGTACACATAGTATGTTTTCTTTATATTTATTATGGTTTGGGACAACTTACTGGTTGACACGTGCCCCCCCCCCCCCCCCCCCCCCCCCTCTGCCTCCCTCCATATGTAATCTTCTGGGGGCGGGGGGTATTTGTCAATAGGCGGTATTTTGAGTTGATAATGCAAAATGTCAGGCTCCCAATTTATTTCTTCTAATAACCGATATTCTATTGTGGAATATCACAACATACACAGGCAGCCGTGTCTGATTGCGCATTACGGACAGTTATGTTTGTATATTGTCGACATTTTCTATGCGGGGATTCCCACTGTGCCATAAGCATAATAGAGCTGTAATTATATGGCCGTAACCTAGTAACTGACACAGCGGTGTAGCGATCGGCAATGGGGTAAGGGAGGAATTGCCTTACTGCTGTAAATCATCGCAAACTCAAACAATTTTAGGCGTTTTATAGGCCTACTCATTTTTTGTCAATATAATATATATATATTCAACTTGATTAAAATCGTCGATAATGTAAAAGGGACCATAAATAAACTATGACGTTTTCAAAACCAAACTATTTTATTTATTCAGTATAGACACACCCCTGGTTAAATTGGAACGATCCATTAGCAGACTCCCAAATACTTATGATTACGAATTCAGCAGGTAGTATATATAGCTTGGTGAAGTTCAAGTTTTCCTTTTATCAGGCGGCTTTCCTCTCTCAGGCAGCGATCATTTTCACAGTATAATCGGTAAGTAGACTTACGAATTTATCTTATTTTTGTAATTACTTTCCTTATACCCCTGTTTTACCTGCTCGTATCAGGAATGTTATATTCGTATCAACCGGGACATAATTTGTCAAGGTAGAGATCGTTACATTTTTAATTAGAGTTTATCATTTTTAGACCGGTTCGCTAATTATGGAAATGTATGTGTTTTTTGTTTATTACATACTGTCTTACGCTTGAATCCCAACTTGCATAGATTAGTTGCATGTTGCAATTTTTTAGCGGTCTCGACCATCATTACCAATGCCTGGTCTTGGCCTCGAAATTTGTTGACGGATCTTGTTCTCGACCTCGCGGCTTAAACAACGGACATCCCCCTTGAAGAATGTTGACGGACACCCCCCCCCCCCCCCC
Organism: Echinarachnius parma; assembly: GCA_037951105.1. Lineage (NCBI taxonomy): Eukaryota > Metazoa > Echinodermata > Echinoidea > Clypeasteroida > Echinarachniidae > Echinarachnius > Echinarachnius parma. Next base: position 57,832 of record JBAMJV010005854.1, read on the forward strand.
CCTCGAAGATTGTGACCGACACCCCGCTCGTAAATACTTGTCGGACACCCCCCCCCCCCCCCCCCCCCCTTGAAAAAATCCCGGGTATATACGCCAGTGGTTGTAGGTCTATGCTTGCATGACCACTTCCACTGGAGCCTGCCATATTGGTCATGGTCATTAAATGCAAATATCAGTATTGAACATTTGTTAACAACCCTGGTAATTATGATATTTAGTACGTTTACATTTAAACATTTCCGCAAATTATACGTTCGAAATAAAAGCTCCTTTAGAACTAGATCGGATCGAACGAAGCCGGAAGCCCTTGATCGATCTGAATATTGTGAACCCGACTTGGGGAATCCCACACAGGAAAATGTCCACGCTCGCACAAAAAGCTGCGCTACAACACATCCGCTCCATGGCATGACGTCATCAAAAGAAAATGGGACCTGGAGACGTTCATGAGTCCAATGTTTTTGTTTTTATTATTATTCATATTCTTAATGGTTTATATATAAAAAATTCAGAGTTGTTGCCACCTTGGCAACACTGAGCAATTTTTTATTTAATTATCGTTATACAGATCATTAGCTAGTTTGATATTTTTGAAATAAGGTCAGATGTCAGTTTCTATCTAGGAAAAATTGATCACAAAAGTGATGAAAACAATTATTCTAGGGTATTTTGGTGGTGAAGAATCCATTTCCGGTGCCCATATTGTCAACACCCTGAAATCCAAAATGGCTGCCTCTAATTATCATATTTATTAATATTATTGTTTTTTCAGTGGCTAACTATTATATTTCATTTCAGCTTCATTTCAGTTTTTCATTATTCGTTCAGACACACTGGCCCTATTGGAATTCTCTCCCCAGATATATCCGTGATTCTACTTTCTTAAACTTTATCTGTTCTTAAATCAATAGTACGCTGTACGGTATAGTAATTCATGAACGTTAAAGGGATAGTTGAGTATTGGTCAAACTTAACTTTAGTAACCAAAACCTGCACGATTACGATACAAACTAATATTTATAACTTCACCATGCTCGAAAAGTATACACAATTACAAACGACAAAGTAAAACCCCTGTTATCATTCAAAAAGAGCCGTTACAACTCGAAGTGTCAAATTAACTCGGCGCGAAGCACTAGCGTTGTAGGTCCTAATACGGGACTGTATAGTGCAGTGTGCGGTAATACGGGACTGTAGTGCAGTCACTGTGTGCGGTAATACTATACAGTAGTACGTGTATATTATGTATCGCAACCATAGAAGTATGACTCCAACACTGCCGTTGACGCAACTCGCAAGCCCCATTCGCGTTCGTTCGCCTTTCGTTCACAGTCGCGCTAACACACGGAGCGACTGGTCCATGAGGCACATATATCACTGATTTGTTGCGGAATGGAAGGAACAATCATAATCTTAATCCACCCGGTAGTTGGATCACATATTGGAGAGTAAATTGCTGGTAAGTACCGTATCATATGTATAGTTTTAAGCACAATTAGCGTGCACACAAATATTTGGTTTCAGTCTTTTATTAGGAGAACATAGAACGCTAGTGCCTCGCACTAGCGGTTCTAAAAAGTGATACCCGGGCGTCAACCACTTTTATATGATATTTTGAAAGCAAATTTCACAACAATTAGAGCATTTGAATGGAAATTATTATTATTTCCCATGTTTTTTTCGATGATCTTTCATATGGAATTGAAATCAACCAAATCCGTTACAATCGATGTTGGGGGGGCACTTTGGAAATTACCAAAACTCAACTTGGCCTTTAAAGGGATAGTTGAGTTTTGGTAGAGAGGGCGCTACACATAATAATTTTTTTGTGAGATAATGACAAACTGAGTGTAAAATTTGAAAGAGCATAATATTTTAGTGACAGAATAAACTTTATTTGATCAAAATCGGTTCAGAAACGGCTGAAATATCCATAAACGTAATCATTTGTAATAAATGTGGGCCCCCACAAATATTAGCTAATTTTTAACCAACCGTTACAAATTTTTAAAAAATGCTTCCTCTTTTCAAAAAATTTCAAAAGAAGTTTTTTAATAGTTGTTGATTATCTCTCTACCTAATCACTATTTTTACGAACCTTCACATGCACAATATTTTATTTAAAATGGTTTAAACCAATGTGTTTTTAGAGAGCGCCATCTTGAGTTTGAACGCCTCTGTTTGAATGATAAAAGGCTTTTTACTCAGTCGTTTGTGATTTTGAATTCCTTTCAAGCATGGTAGAGTTATAACTATTAGTTTGTAAATGTAATGGTGCAGGTTTTGGTTACTAAAATTCAGTTTGACCAAAACTGTACTCTCTTTACCAGAAATCAACTATCCCTTTAATACCGTCTACTATGTTTTGTACACTGTTTTGTTATTGTTGATATCTTTTATAGGCAATTTGTTGGACTCCATACGGTTTTATTTGCAGTTTCCCAAATTCATTTAACCCCTTTTGTATTCTGGTATATTTGTAAACATATTGTATGTTAATTTTATTTGTGTGTGTGTGTGTGTGTGTGTGTGTGTGTGTGTGTGTTGTCTCTCTTGTATACTGTATATAATCTGTATTTATACTTGTATAAAATGTGTCTGTATGGATTTGAATTGAAATAAACTTAAAACTTGACATGGGCCATCAACATGTAGGATGAAATAGTAACAAGAGTGATATGAACGCACATACTGGAATTGCGCAACTTCTTTGAGGGTTTACCATATTTTATTATATCATACAATTTGAATGAAATTCGTCGTGGAACCAATCCAATTAGATTATTGCATTAATAGGAGAGGGTATATGTTATATTATATTGTTTATAACGTTCTTGAACATATGGAAATTAATATATTTAAAACCTAATTGAATAAAACTGCTAATGCCCTTATATTAAAATAATAAGTAGATATCTTGCCTATGCATTAGCATGTTCATTTTTTGTTTGTATACACTTACAATTCTGCTATATTACGGAAGCTAGAACATTGTCCTTTTCCAGGGGCGTAGCTACGGGGGTAAAGGCTGGGTTAAATTGGTATGTGCCCAGAGGCAGAGTTAAGGAGTATAGGGGTAAGTGCACATGGGTGTAGTTACGGGGGTATACGGGTAAGTGCCCAGGGGTGCAGTTACGGGGTAAAGGGGTAAGTGCCCAGGAGTGCAGTTACGGTGGTAAAGGGGTAAGAGCCCAGGTGTGCAGTTATGAGGGTATAGGGGTAAGCGCCCATGGGTGCAGTTACGAGGGTAAAGGGGTAAGAGCCCAGAGGCAGAGTTAAGAGGTATAGGGGTAAGTGCACATGGGTGCAGTTACGGGGGTATAGGGGTAAGTGCCCAGAGGCATAGGTAAGGGTTATAAATATAGGGGTAAGTGCCCAGGGGTGCAGTTATGGGGGTATAGGGGAAATCGGCCATGGGTGCAGTTACGGGGCTAAAGGGGTAAGAGCCCAGATGCAGAGTTAAGGGGTATAGGGGTAAGTGCACGTGGGTGCAGTTACGAGGGTAAAGGTGTATGTACCCAGAGGCAGAGTTAAGGGGTATAGGGGTAAGTGCACAGGGGTGCAGTTACGGGGGTATAAGGGTAAGTGCCCAGAGGCATAGGTAAGGATTATACATATAAGTGCCCAGGGGTGCAGTTATGGGGGTATAGGGCAAAGCGGCCATGGGTGCAGTTACGGGGGTAACGGTGCGCGAGCCCAGGGGTGCAGTTACGAGGGTAAAGGTGTAAGAACCCAGGGGTCCAGTTACGGGGGTATAGGGGTAAGTGCCCAGGGGTGCATGTATGGGGGTAAAGGGGTAAGAGTCCAGGGGTGAAATTACGGGGGTAAAGGGGTAAGAGCCCAGAGGCAGAGTTAAGGGGTATAGGGGTAAGTGCACAGGGGTGCAGTTACGGGGGTATAAGGGTAAGTGCCCAGAGGCATAGGTAAGGATTATACATATAGGGGTAAGTGCCCAGGGGTGCAGTTATGGGGGTATAGGGCAAAGCGGCCATGGGTGCAGTTACGGGGGTAAAGGTGTCCGAGCCCAGGGGTGCAGTTACGAGGGTAAGGGGGTAAGAACCCAGGGGTGCAGTTACTGGGGTAAAGGGATAAGAGCCCAGGGGTGCAGTTACGGGGGTAAAGGGGGTAAGAACCCAGGGGTGCAGTTACGGGGGTAAAGGGGTAAGAACCCAGGGGTGCAGTTACGGGGGTAAAGGGGTAAGTGCCTAGGGGTGCAGTTACGGGGGTAAAGGGGTAAGTACCAAGGGGTGCAGTTACGGTGGGTAAAGGGGAAAGTGCACAGGGGTGCAGTTACGAGGGTAAAGGGGTAAGTGCCAAGGGGTGCTGTTACGGGGTAAAGGGGTAAGTACCAAGGGGTGCAGTTACGGGGGTAAAGGGGTAAGTGCACAGGGGTGCAGTTACGAGGGTAAAGGGGTAAGTGCCAAGGGGTGCTGTTACGGGGTAAAGGGGTAAGTGCCAAGGGGTGCAGTTACGGGGGTAAAGGGGTAAGAGCATAGGGGTGCAGTTACGGGGGTATAAGGATAAGTGCCTAGGGGTGTAATTACGGGATATAGGGGGATGTGCCCAGGGACGTAGATATGGGGGGATGAGCCCAGGGGATGTTACGGGGATATAGGGGGAGGTGCCCAGGGACGTAGCTACAGGGGTATAGGGGGATGTGCCCAGAGGGCGTAGATATAGGGGGGGGGGGGATGTGCCCAGGAGATGTTACGGGGGTACATGGGGTGTGCGCTGGGGCGTCAGATACGGAGTATAAGTGGTAAAGGGGTAAGAGCCTAGGGATGCAGATGCGGGGGTATATGGATAAGTGTCCAGAGGTGCAGTTACGGGGGTAAAGGGGTAAGAGCCAGGGGTGCAGTTACGGGGATATATGGGTTAGTGCCCAGGGGTGCAGTTACGGGGGTATAGGGGTAAGTGGCCAGGGGTGCAGTTATGTGATATAGTGGATGTGCCCATGTGGCGCAGTTACGGGGGTATAGGGGGATGTGCCCAGGGGGGTCAGTTACGGAGTATAGGGGGATGTGTGTAAGGGGGTGCATTTACGGGGGTAAAGTGGAATGTGCCCACAGGAGTGTAAATTATAGAGATATAGGAGAATGTGCCCTGGTGCGTCAGTAACGGGGTAACGGGTGATGTGCCTAGAGGGGCGTGGTGACGGGGGTACAGGTGGATGTACCCAGGGGCGTAAGTTATAGGGGTACAGGGGATGTGCCCAGGGGCGTAGTGCTGGGGTATAGAGGGATGTGCCCAGGGGTGTCAGATACGGGGTAAAGGGGGATGTGCTAAGGAGCGTATTCAATAGGGTATCGGGGTATGTGCCTAGGGGGGCGTATATACGGGGGTATGGGGGATGTGCCCAGGGGCATCAATTAGTTATTGGGGTATAGGGGTAAGTGTCCATGGGGCATAGTTTGTTACAGGGGTATAGGGGGATGTGCCCACGGGCGTATTTACGTGCCCAGTGGCTTAGTTAGTTACGGGTTTAGATTGAGGTATATGTCCATGGTGCGTAGTTACATGGTTGGGGATGTGCCCACGGGTAGATACAGAGTTATAGGGGATGTGCCCAGGGGAGTAATTACGGGGGTATAGAGATATGTACCCATTGGACTCAGTTATGAGGTTTAGAGGGATGCGCCCAGGACGTAGTTACGGGGGGGGGTGGTGTTAGCGGTGTTACGAGGGGGGGGGGGGGGGGGGGTGTTAGCTGTGTTACGGAAGGGGGGAGGGTAAGTTATAGGGGGCATAAGGGGATGTGCCAATTAGGGGCGTAGTTACGGGGGTAGAGTGAGATTGCCCAGGGGCGTAGTAATGGAGGTACAGGAGGATGTGCCAGTGGGGTGCAGTGACGGAGGTATATGGGGATGTACCCAGAGGCGTACTTACGGGGTATAGGGGGATGTATCCATGGGGCTTAGTTAATATGGTATAATGGGGATGTGCCCAGGGGCGTAATTACGGGGGTATAGGGGATGTATACACAAGGGTTTAATAACGGGATATATGGGATGTGCCCAGGGACATAGTTATGGGGGATAAGATGTGCTTAGGGACGTAGCTACGGGGGTAAAGGGGCAGGTGCCCAGGGGCGTAGTTAAGGGACAGGGCCTGGTGAACGTGCCCCAACCCCAATTTTCGTTAAGCCGTGTCCTCCCAGGTGCCCCACTCCCAAAGACATGCTTAAAATGGACAAACGGAATCAGCAAAATCGAGTATACGGTAATATAATGGTGATATGTAGCGCAGTGTTACAATCAACTTTCAATGAGCATATAAATGGAAAATTTCATAAGAGAGGAATAGAAAGAGTATAATGTTTGTTGGCTAAAGTCATGTCACTTTTTAGGTATATAGAGGTAAAACAAGTTATTAGGTCACCTACTGGGTCATCTAGATGGGTAGTTACCATTTCTGCTTGTCTGCTGGAAATATTTGCCCCTCATAAAATTGCAAGGCTCCCTGATGCCCCCCCCCCTACCACTCCACTGAGCCACCTGTTGTGCCCCAAATAAACTTTTAATGTGGGATTCAGACATAAAAGCGTCGCCGCCCCCAATGACTTAGCCACAAATGTGTTTTGATTACAGAAAACAATGAGCTAGTATTTCATGAGTCAGTTTGAACATAACCCATGTCCTAATTGTTCAAGTTATTATCAGTTTACTTTTACACACGTTTCATTACACTTAGTTCGGATTCGTAAATGAGATGCGCTGTGCCATCTTGCGAACGCCCTTCGCACGGTCCGTAATACATACTGGTTCCGTGTTATGCAGTGCACACAAACTAGCTTTAATAGTTCAAAATGGCGATCTGCTGCTTAGCATCCCCATGCATGACTATCTTTAAACTAAATTATATATCACTTGTATAATTACCCACATCTAAACCGAACACAAAAAGTAACTACCCCTCTAAACAAATACTCATAATTTCATAACCAAACATTGTTTCAAAATGTTGTCCCGCGAAAATATTCATAATTTATGGTAGTTAGAAAAACAATGTGTGAAAAAAAGAGGTAACCGTTCATCCAAGGTTGAGAAAGCACACATTAAAGAGAAAATTGTAATATTTCAAAATTCGCAAAAGTAATTTTATTAATTGCACTTTATTGAGTATTGAGAAATTTCAAATTACACTGTTTTAGAATTGCAATCAATGCATTTAACCACATGCACCATTAAAAATATATGGAATATCAAACAGCATTGTTTCACAAAACATAATCAATGCAATTATGTGCTGTTCCACGACGATGTACAGGCATGCGCAAGTTCTTGTGACTTTTGAATTGGGTAATTTTGTCCTTTTATCTGTGGTCATTCAGCCATGAAGTGATGAATATCTGTGATTTTCACACATAATGTACATAACAACTGTAAACATATCGTGGTAAGATGACATCTTGAACAAATTATCGGTTATGAAATAAGGAGCAGTTGTTACTGCTGTTGTGGGGGTAATTAATTTTTTTATTCGGTTATATTTTGTCTTATGTTGCCCATTGATTATGTTAGTAATAATTACCCCTCCCGCATCTTCGCCGTCTCAGCCCCTGTGGTAAAAATTACCCAGCACAAAATTGACATCTACACCCTCATGGGAATCCTTATTTGCCTCTTTGCACCTCCGCCCCCCCCCCCCACCCCCCCCCCCTCCCTGGTCTAGTTCGATCCGGTTTACACCACTAGAAAAGGTGTAACCAGGTCATAGAAACAAACAAAACTTGATAATTAATACTTTTTTTTCTCTCTCTCTCTCTCCTTGATTTTTTACTACAGAAAATATCGCCTGAAGCTTTAACTTGAACAGTTCGGATTGTATCGTGTCTTACGTGAGAGGATCTTTACATGTCTCGTCGGAGGACGAAGAAAGTGCATCTTTCCGATGTCTTGTGCTCCAAATGCGGTTTCAGAAAGCAACGTAAGTCCTTTGGTAACGTATTACATGGATTTGAATTAGTCACATTGTCAAAGTGTACAAAACTCTCACGGTTCTCATTCGTATTATAATGAACCTTTCTCACATGTAGTACCGTGTAGTATGTGTGGTATTACCGATAGAAGTATAGAACTGGTTTCGCTTTTTCCGAACTTTTCTTTTGTTACAAACATATTTATGATTGAACATTTTCAATCTAAGATTGAAGTGTCATTTTCAATCTGAGATTGAAGTGAGATTTACACAGATGTATGGCATCTAATTTCAGTTTCCAAACTTTTTTGCGGAGTGCTTGTTGGTGCAAGTAATGTAAGTAATGTAAGTTGAAGGTGTAAGGACTATACTTTCATATAAATAAATAAATGAATAAGTAAATAAATATAGCAACACAAATGTTCTTGTTTTTTTTCTCTTGAAGGAGAAGATGGGTGGCGAGAGATCAATAGAGCTTCCTGCGCTTGGCAGACCGATGCAGCTCGGAATGCTCTACGACTGCCGCGACGACACACTCATCCCGGGGTTCACGCTGTGGGATCCTGAGGTTCTCAAGAACGACCGGGACGTCCGCACACAGCAAGGAACTCGATTCAACATCGTTGCGTCGGACAGCATCAACGACAAGTCGACGGCACTCAACGTCGAGGCTTCCCTAAAGGCCAGTCTTCTGGGTGGACTCGTCGAAGTCAGGGGCTCTGCGGAGTACATCAGTGACAGGCAGACAACCAGTCGCCAGTCCCGACTAACACTTCAATACAAGACTACGGTAAAGTTCGAACAGTTGACGATGAAACATCTAGGCAGGCACAATGTCCAACATCCATATGTATTCGAACATGGCATAGGTACCCATGTTGTAACGGGCATACTATACGGGGCTCAAGCTTTCTTTGTTTTTGACAGGTATCTGAAGCAGGACGAAAGCGAGCAACAGGTGAAAGGCCACGTGTCTGCGATCATCAAGAAAATCCCATGTTTCAACAGGGAAGGTGAAGGCGACTTGAAACTGAATGAAAGTGAGAAAGATGAAGCCGACAAACTCCAGTGCAAGTTCCATGGAGACTTCGCCCCACAAAGCAACCCCTCAACCTTTCAGGAGGCTGTAGCAATCTACACTCAGCTACCATCCATGCTTGGGGAGTCTGGAGAGTTTGCGGTGCCTTTGACTGTTTGGCTTTATCCACTGTCCAAGCTGGATAACAAAGCGGCAAAACTGGTCCGAGAAATCAGCATGAACGCTATTGGTCAAATTCAGGATATCCTTGAAGGTTTTGATCAATTGAAGATCAAATGTGACGATCTGGAGAAGTGCAATATTTGCACAGACTTTCCCAAGTTGAAAGAAAAACTTGATCAGTTCAGAAAGTCAGTTCTCGAGTACAAACGTGCTCTTCAGCGCAATATCGCTCGGGCACTACCAAAGGTTCGTGGCGGAGAAGCAGAAGAAAAGATACTACTTGATATCATTTCTGAGAGCGAGCAATCTCCATTCAATGTGCGCCAGTTGGAACGGTGGGTGAAATGTAGAGAAAAGGAGATGAACGTCCTGGGAGCCTTTATGAAAGGCTTTAGATCTTCCAGAATAATCCGGTCTCGTGAAGACCTGGATGCGCTACTGTTGGATTTCTCAATCGAACACACTGTAGCCTTCTCTTTCTCTTCAGTAGGGCTTGAGGATGAATATCTCAATGCTCTTTCACGCTACATCAGGTCCCAAACTGCTGAACCGTATTCACCAAATAGTGAATGGTTCGACAACGTGGCAACGGCAAAGAACATGAGAACCAAGGCCAAACAGTTCGTTGAGTTTGCAACTGCGAACAACGAGTCAGAACAGACAACCTTTGGTGTGATGGGTTTCGATGACGGAGAAGAGGCGACTGTCAATGGTGGATCAATCTTCCTGTACGAGAACGGTGTCCTCACCTCGAAAGATTTTCAACCACCCGGACCACCTAGAAAGCCAGAAGTGCTCACGAAATCTTATGATTCTGTGGTTCTTAAATGGGTTCCACCACAGGCTGGATCTTCATGTGTCGAGGGTTATCTTGTCCGATACAGAGAGGCTTCGTCTACACAGGACCACGGATGGTCTGAATACAGAACCGAAGATGCAACCACCAGTGCAACCATACCCAACCTGAGACCGAACACCACCTACACATTCTCGGTAGTAGCTTCCTGCGAGATTGGGGAATCTCAAGCAAGTCCTATGAGCGACGCTACAACAACACTTTCGTCTTGCTCTCCTCAAGATGTAAGAAAGTGTCACGTTTCCAGGGCAGGCATTACTGTAGCGTGGGATAAGCCAAGTGTGATAGGTGACGGAATACAGGTTACGAGATACAGAGTCAAATCTATACCCGTCGGTAACACCAGTACAGATGAGGTACTGATGAACGAAACCGAAGGAGATGCTTGCTCGTGCAACATCGAAGACCTGCAACCAGGCACCTCGTACAGCATCTCGGTATGTGCTACTTTTGGACATGCAGGAGATAGCGACTTTTCTGAACCGGTGGAAATCACTACCACTCCTGCAATCGATCCACGGTCGAAGAAATTCAAAGAATTGATAGCAAAGTGCGATATCCTTAAGAAGGGGAACTCTTCAAAGGGCGAACCGTCCATTTACAAGCTTCCCCTGTTCAAAGGAAAACAGAAGGCACGGAGTAAGTACCAGACCTACTACTTCGGGAATTCGAGGTCACGCGGAAAACGACATTTGGTTGTCATGGTCGTCGGGGCAACAGGTGCAGGAAAGAGCACACTCATCAATGGAATGATTAACTACATCTTCAACGTGGATTGGAACGACAACTTCCGTTTCAAAATCATCGCTGATGAGGGAGAGAACAAGGCAGGGGGTCAAGCACAGAGTCAGACACAACTGATCACTTCCTACACGATCAACCCCACGAAATCGTCTCATCTTGATTACAGGTTGACGATAATTGACACACCCGGATTTGGAGATACAAGAGGCATTGCTCGAGACAAAGCCATCGTTGATCAGATACGTGACTATTTCTCTGATTCGTCCGTTCACCAGGTTGACCACATAGACGTCATTGGCTTTGTCGCACAGGCATCACAGGCCAGACTCACGCACACTCATAGGTACGTGTTCGACTCCGTTCTGGCAATCTTTGGCAAAGACATCGGGCAAAACATTTCTTTGCTGGTAACGTTTGCTGACGGACATAAACCTCCACTACTAGATGCTATCAAAGCAGCGAACATTCCATGCTCAAACAACATGTTCAAGTTCAACAATTCTGCTCTGTTTGCTAACACATCTGGCGCTGACGAATTCTCAGCTGGCGGAAATACCGATGACGACGTCGCCGAATCTTGTGGGAACCCATCTGGTGGTAGCAAAGCAGAAGAGAAAGATGACTGCTTCGACAGAATGTTCTTGAAAATGGGAATTCAGAGCATGCGAAATTTCTTCTTCGCTGTAAGCAAGATACTTTTTATACTGGCTTTCTTTCCAAAGTGTGCGTTTTATTTTTTGTTAAGGCAACAAACTCTGTTTGCTAACACATCTGGCGCTGACGAATTCTCAGCTGGCGGAAATACCGATGACGACGTCGCCGAATCTTGTGGGAACCCATCTGGTGGTAGCAAAGCAGAAGAGAAAGATGACTGCTTCGACAGAATGTTCTTGAAAATGGGAATTCAGAGCATGCGAAATTTCTTCTTCGCTGTAAGCAAGATACTTTTTATACTGGCTTTCTTTCCAAAGTGTGCGTTTTATTTTTTGTTAAGGCAACAAACTCTGTTTGCTAACACATCTGGCGCTGACGAATTCTCAGCTGGCGGAAATACCGATGACGACGTCGCCGAATCTTGTGGGAACCCATCTGGTGGTAGCAAAGCAGAAGAGAAAGATGACTGCTTCGACAGAATGTTCTGGAAAATGGGAATTCAGAGCATGCGAAATTTCTTCTTCGCTGTAAGCAAGATAGAACCAAGAAGTCTTACACTGACGCAGGAAGTGCTGACAGAAAGAGAAAGGTTGGAAACAGCTGTAACAGGCCTACAGCCACAGATCCAGATGGGATGCGGTAAGCTTGATGAACTTCAAGAAGAGCAACGAATCCTGGAACAGCACGAAGCCGACATCGAGGCAAACAAAGACTTCATCTATCAGGTGGACGTTCAAAAAAGTCGCAAAATTGATGTACCACGCGGCACATACATCACAAACTGCTCTCGCTGTCACTTCACATGTCACTATCCATGCTATATTGCTGATGACAGTAAGAAAGCTGGTTGCGCAGCCATGAAGAGTGAGGGCGGTGATCGTGTTTGTGGTGTTTGTCCAGGAGGGTGTATCTGGAGTGTTCACTTCAATCAAGCGTACAGATTTGAATACTACAGTGGGAAGGAGACAAGGAATTATTCTGAGCTTGAAAGTCGATACAACGACGCGACTGGCAAGAAGTTAACCGTCGAGCAGGTCGTCAAGAAGCACCAAGATGAATTCGTCAACGTGCAAGAGTGTGTCTACCAGCTGATCACACAGTCGCACAATAGCCTCAAGCGTCTTGAAGAAATCGCGCTGAGACCAAACCCTCTTAGCACACTGGACTACGTGGATCTCCTGATAGAGTCTGAGCAAATGGAGGCAAGGCCCGGCTGGAAGACCAGAGTCAGAGCGCTACAGGACGTGCGTAATGGGGCAGTGATCATGTCCCAAATCAAGCAAGCGAATTACAACCCCTTCAAGCAATACGAGAATAGCTTTGTAGGAAAAGGGAAGAGGACGAAGGGGGCGTGGGGGACCTTTTGCAATTTCATATCATCACCATATAGAGGTGGTAACTGCAGCAGTGTTTAATCGGAAGACAATGGATAATAGAAACTCATGAACCAAACTTACTTTAGATCATTGTGTATATCCATATCTTGATTCTGCTCCGTAACCCATGAATGAGTGCATTAATTTTCAGTTTATCTAAGGTACTGTTTTGTTCCCCTAAGAACATCCAATGTATTTATAGTGACAAAAACTGAGCATTGATTTTTAAAGAAATATCTACCTTTTTGCCTGTAGAATAAAATAACTAGCAAAGGTATTATTGAGAACATAAGCGCTTTTTTTTGTTTTTGTTATCTCGGCAAAACTTGTTGAATTGTATGAATCGAAACCTGTTCCATCAGAAAAAAGTAGATGTTTTATTTGATATCACTTCCAAGGATTATCGTTCAAAAGTACATTGCCACAACTACAAGTAGAAGCGAACTACATCAGATAAATTCCCACATGGAAACATCGTGTAGTTTAAAGGTAAATTAAAATTCCAGTACAGAGGAAACTTCAAAAGTAATGTAGTTATTAGCTAGAGGGCAATTTAGTGAATTAACTGCACAAGCACAAGATTCTATAAAAAAAAAATAGAATAACGTATGTTTCATCAAAACAGTTTAGAAAGACTGACATATCCACAAAATGTCAAGTCATTTATGTACAAGTCGCAGGCATGGCGATGGGTCACTTGTATAAGTGATTTTAACCCGTACTGCCGTACATATGGTTTTACAAATTAACAAATTCGATATTTTGATACTATAATCTGATAATTTCTCCACTGAATATTCATTTTGGCAATTTTCATTTACCCTTTTTTTAAACAAAGGATTTGATTTCTTTCTACCATTCAAACATGATGACATGCATGGTATAAGTTTTTGATACCATTCACAATTTAACCGCTATAAAACTGAGTTTGATAAGAAACTGTCTTTAACATGTATTCAATGTTACGAATTCCCACATTCTACTTTATTTAGTAGGTGAATATAGTGAACATATAATGCCTTATTTGAATGGCTATAGGCCTAATAAAATTAATTAATGTTGGCACGCTGATATAAATATTAACAATTTCGTGTATAGCAGATCGGGATAAGACGTCTATTTCCTCTTTTGTTTTACGGTACATTTGTTTGTACATGAACAAAGAAAATGACGTTTCCCTGAAAAAACACTTTATTTTATGATATATATTTCTGGTCAGTTTCCCTCTGATTGAAATTATTAACACTACATGTGAAAGTTTAGATATCTAATGTGATTAAATTGAACAAAATTATATTACATTTGTTAAGTTAATTTTGTGGATTCGGCTTTATGTTCATGCGGTGTATTTTTTTTAAAAAACATTCTTGTAAATACCATGAATCCTTGTACTAGTATTTCTTTTAAAAGTGTGTTTTCATTACAATAACATGAATTAACGCTTGAAACTTACTGTAAAAAGGCAACTAACTCTTGAAATCAATATCAATGCATGTTATAAAAAAACGGTTTGATTTTATTCAAATATTTGTATGAAAATAGTTGGCATATATATACAAGCGACTTGTACACTACTTTTACATTGGCAGCTTTGTCCAATTCATTTTAAACTTGACTTTGTTCGATTGCTGTGTTTTAACTTGTTGGGTAAGTAAATGTTAATAAATTCCTTGTATAATTAATGTGCTCATGATAATAAAACGTTAAGCACTGCAAAATGTAAGAAGAAATTATTTATTTTACATAAAGTGTTTCTTTATTTTCCTTTGTTTTCCTATATACCGCGGAATATTTTAACACACCATTTTTACTACTTTGATTTTATGTATCAAATTTGTTGGGAACTCATTTTAGTCATTAACAAGGCATAGAAAGTAAATGCTGATTTAATATTCCGTACATTTTTTTTTCATTATGACTGCTAGAGGTATTGATATATTATTTACCATATTCATTATTATCATAATGTGATTACATGCGGTATGTATTTAACTGTTTTGTTTCTTTGTTTCAAGAATGTGATTTGAATAGTCCAGTTAAGTTGGTCCCCCACATTTATTCGAATCTGATATACTTTTCTGAACCGATTTTAGTCAAATGAAGTTGATTCCATCTTTAAAATTGTGTGCTTTTTAAAATTGTACACTCAGTTTTTCATTACTTCACTCAAAACTAATCTATTGATTCGCCCTCTATATCAAATCTGAACCTCTAAAGCTATATTCTCACCCAAGACATGTATGTATGCGTATCAAAGTTACAACATATTTATCTGCCAATAATATTTCAAATATTTCATTAAGAAACATATTTGTTTTGTAACAAGATAATATAATTGAATGTTGTCGTATTTTACAAGAAAATATTTACCCAGTTTGTTACAATATCAGCACAAACAATATCGACAATATGATTACTCAAAAGTATAGGATAATTTCTGCTTTATGAGCAATAATTATGCTATATTTTATCACTAGTAGTAGTACGGTATTTATGACTCATTGTTATACCTAAACAGACTCGAGAAAGGGAAATGATGAGACCAAAGGGAAAACGGGCAAAATAAGAATGCACCTGTTTTGCAATCAGTGGAAAGCCTCTGCCTCTCCCCAGAAGATAAAAAGAACGTTCAATAAGCCCACGTTATTCGCCACTTATCATGTCATTGTATTAACATATCGGTACTTCAGACGTAAGTAGTGAACGTTTAACTGTTCAAGAATCTCTATAGTTCATTTACTGAGCTTGATCATTATTGTAAGTTGTAAAACTGTAATATGAACAAGACGTATATACTGAATTTAACTTGGGTTTCGTGGTGATTTTGGTATTTTACTGGCACTAGTTAATTGTGTTTAAGTCATTCATTTTCCTAATGATGCCAACACAATTTGATTAGATGTGTGAGCACTTTGTGTAAAATGTATTTAATGCAAGTTATTATGCGTATTGACCTACATGTATTTTGTATGTATATATGTTTTGCTTGTTGACGAAAGGTTAGACATTAATGCATGTTTATAACGTAGCTTTTCGTGTTCGCGAAATATTATAATGTATTTTCAACAAAGGTGTATACTGTGATACATTTGATTATTACGTTTTTCTCGATTTTTGTAGTGAGTTGTCAGTGCATACAAGTAGATTGAACTTGCGAAATTATATAATTGATTTTGACATCACTCACTCGTATTCTTTATTATAAGGTATTAGTACATCTGCATTATTGATATTCGCAGTAAGCATATAACTCACACAGCCTATATACTTTTTTAAACCTTTTTTTTAGGCGGGAGGATATTTTAGATTTTAGACTTTGTTTTATGTATAATAATGCTATGTATGATGTTAATTACGGTCTTATAGTGTTTTATACAGAACCCTGCAGATCTCGTTTTTAAGATTGTGTTTGCAATCCTTACTTATTGCCTTATGTTGTTCCGTAAGCATTAACTGTAGGATGCCCTCTATAGGTGAGGTTAAACAGAGTCTATCACTGATTTCCACGTGTTGTTTGTTATATTATGGCGTAAAGTAACATTGCACCAGGAAGTTAGATTAAAGGTTCGCACAAGTTTCAAAACTGTATCATTGATAAAATCCTCACCCTGAAATATTGTAATGAGAATATTAGCAGAAAATCTAGTATACATCAATTAACAATCTATAGCACTTATTATTCATCTAGTGAACAATAACAGTGATGATATTTATTTTACCTATAAACATATTAAATGTTGCTTGTAAGTATCGGTTTCCATGGTGGTGTATATAATACGTGTGGTTTACGGGTACACCATGTGAGATGGGTGGATTTGTAAGCCCTGAAAAGGACTATGGTAGTCCTAGAAAGGACTGTTGGTGTAGTTCTGAAAAGAACTGTTGGTATTCTTTCTAGGAGAGTTCTAAAAAGAACTGTTGGTAGTCCTAGAAAGGACTGTTGATAGTCCTAGAAAGGACTGTTGGTAGTCCTATAAAGGACTGTTGTGATAGTCCTGAAAAAGACTGTTGGTATTCTTTCTAGAAGAGTCCTAAAAAGGACAATTGGTAGTCCTAGAAAGGACTGTCGTTAGTCCTAGAAAGGACTGTTGGGATAGTCCTGAAAAGGACTGTTGGTATTCTTTCTAGGAGAGTCCTAAAAAGGACAGTTGTTAGTCCTAGAAAGGAATGTTGATAGTCCTAGAAAGGACTGTTGGTATTGCGAGGAGAAGGTGGATGGTAGGAGGGACTCGACATTTCGAATAGGTTGACTATCCGTCGTCAACGTCAACCTATTCGAAACGTCGAGTCCCTCCTACCATCCACCTTCTCCTCGCAATACCAACAGTCCTTTCTAGGACTATCAACAGTCCTTTCTAGGACTAACAACTGTCCTTTTTAGGACTCTCCTAGAAAGAATACCAACAGTCCTTTTCAGGACTATCCCAACAGTCCTTTCTAGGACTACCAACAGTCCTTTCTAGGACTATCAACAGTCCTTTCTAGGACTACCAACAGTTCTTTTTAGAACTCTCCTAGAAAGAATACCAACAGTTCTTTTCAGAACTACACCAACAGTCCTTTCTAGGACTACCATAGTCCTTTTCAGGGCTTACCAATCCACCCATCTCACATGGTGTACCCGTAAACCACACGTATTATAAACATATTGTTCTGTTGTACTGATATGTTTACATGCAACACGATTGTATTAATTTGGTTATGGAGACGCATTCAGCTACAGGCAGGGGCAGAAATCTGATGAAAGTATACGAAACTGATTGATAACCATCCCTTTTGCTACAATAAGGCATTCATATTTTCGGTTTATGGCTTCATCATGTTGTTCCGTAGTAGTAATTCATAGTTGCCGATTACAAAGATGAATGAGATAAGGAAAATGTAGTTGCTTAGAAAAAGAAATCAATAAATCCTTGTAAGCTATTTATGGTCGTTATTCAAAGTTTGATTTTGAATTTAAATGTATGTTCGATCTCGTCGACAACGTCTTCTTCCGTGTGTGCGTGCCTATATGTGATTGTGTGTATGTGCTTGTATGTGTGTGTGTGTTTGTTTGTGTGTGTGTGTGTGTGTGTGTTTGTGCGTGCGTCTGTGTGTGTGCGTCTGTGTATATGTGTGTGTACTTGTGTGCGTGCTTCATTTTTGTTCGGGTATGTACATGTATGTTTCTTTTAATATTTGTTTGCGTATTGATTTGGCAGCTTTAAATGACTAAATATTATTGAGCAAGATCCACACATTTACAGTACAGTGCAGATGTTCTAGGGGTCTATACGGGCGTACGCAGTTTTTTGGGGGCCACCCTGTATAACAAGGAAGGCAGAGGAAACATAAGGTCAGAGTGTTTTTGATCCCTCTATAGCTATAATATTAATATACACTTGTACACGAGAATACATACATTCATATATATATATACACACGCAAACATAACTATTATAGACACACATGCATGCCCACACACATACACACATGCCTACAGGTACGTAAAACACTCTTTTTTTTCTTTATATTTTGTATTGTTTTTATTTACACTGCGTGTGCGCGCGCGCACACACACACACACACGCACACACACATACACACACACACACACACACACACACACACACATACAAACACACACATACATACACATGTGCACACATATAAATACATACACCATACATTGATTATAAAAATCAACAAGTTCGAAAACATATTCATACTTTGAATTATATACTACTCTTGTTTAATTATTACATGCATGAAAGTCCAAGTATACTGCATCGACAAGTCTATAGTTTACTATGTTTGTTGTCAGTTCATCAATCAACGACATATTTTAAATACTCAGCAAGCAGAGCAATACAAATATGAAATAATGTAATAATTACTGCAAAGAACAAGTAAACACGTAACAAACAAGTTGTGTTATCAGTGTTACTTCTGGTCAATCACTCTTTCATAAGAGGTTGATTCCCGATTAAGACAACTAAGTGAATTACATTGGCATATCATTCTCAAAACAAAATAACGTCTGTTTAAACAAAATCCGTTCAGAAACGGCTGACATAATTTATATAAATAATATGCAGAAACAAAGCTATTCGAATTCGACATTCACTAGCAAAACAAAATAGGAAAAGTCTTCATATCAACATTTGCCTGCCGTATAATATGCTATACTTCTACATCAAAAGTAGATGATTTTACCAACAATTTAGATTATATTGTTTATGAATATTGTAATATTGCATTGAACTGCTTGAAAAGTTGTTTATATCAAACACGTCTCGCAGCCGACGGCTGAATTGCATTATACTTATAACATGATGAAAGTAAATTAACATAACATACAAAAAGAAAGTAATACAATTAAACAATTTTTATCGCATAATATATATGTTTTCTTTAAACAACCAAATGGTACAACTATATATAAGTGTCAAATGTGTTTGTACTTACAGCATACACGTTGAACAAATTACTATATTCCATTAATATGAATTCCAATGTTTAATTAGAGAGTACATTAAAATACTAATAATAATAATCATATAAACAACTTCGCAGAGATTAATGAAGATTATGAAGATTTATGAAGCAATGCGGATCTAAAAAATATGTTTCGTAACCAGGCAACCATTTTTAGCAACTTTCACTTCACCATTCATCCATAAACTAATATAATATAAACAAAGCAAAGTGGGATTTAGATAGGTTACATCAAAATTATGTATCTGATACAGAGTAATATTGGATAGTTGTGTGGGATAGCTTTTAAAATCACATTGGACTTAAACCGAAAACTCAATGAAGATCCTATAATATGCATATTGTACCTCTTCTGAAAGCTGAGAACATACTGAGCATGAAAGAGTTAATTTTGAAGCCCTAACACCGCCCAGAAAACAATTAAAAGCAAATTTAAACTCTTATTCTGAACCCCGATTTTCGCCGTTTGACGGCGATTTGGTGCAGAGAAATTTGATGACGTCACAGGTAGAATAGGCCCAAACCATGAACGGCCGCTGATGGTAGAGCGCGCGCGCGGCACCCGTTGCCTCCCCCAACGATCCCCCAGTCCAGCGAGCGCGAGTAATGCTGCCCTGCTCAATCGATATAACGCCGTCCTTGTCAATATCATTTTTTTTGTTAGATTTGACCTGAAATCTGCAAAATCAGAGAATGGTGGAAATGTCTGAAGGAAGTGAAGATTTCAGGCATGGTTTTGAGGTGGAAATCGCGAGTTCGCCAGTATCGACAAAGTTGAATTCGAGTCGCAAAGTCGGGAAAAGGTGCATGGCGTATGGTAGATCGACAAATCTATCACTTTCATGCCCTCTTTGACTTTGACATTATATTGTATTTTTCTCTGTCGGCATTCTAAGCCGACAGTGAAAAATAACAATAATAATAATAATGTCAAAGAGGCCATGAAAGTGATAGATTTGTCGATCTGGCGTATGACTGGGGCAATTGTATAGCGAATTGCACCATGTCCATGCACAGTTTGCCGGGGAAGATGCTGGGGGAAAGGGCGCATTGAAACCCGCACTCCGGTGTCGGCACGCTGGCCCGCTAGCTGGCCGTGCCGCGCTCGTGAAGAGTATACGAAACACATAATTTATGTAACGTACCCAAAATCAACTAAATCTTCAAAAATTGCTCAAATAATGGTCATGATTTCAAAGTAGTTATCTTTTTTACCTGTTCTGTGTAACTACTTTGAAATCATGACCATAATTTGAGCAATGGTCGAAGATTTAGTTGATTTTGGGTACATTACATTTGTGTTTTGTATGGTACTCTTCACGAGTGCGTCACGGGCAGCTAGCGGCGTAGCGTGCCGACACCGGAGTGCGGGTACAATAGTGAACTAGCGCCAAAAATCTCCCAAATCCCGTCATCATTGTCGCTGTCTGATGAATCATTCCTGTCCTCTTCTTCATCTTCTTCGGAAAATCCATTGCGAAACTCAGTTCGAGAGTATTTTCCTCCATTTTCCTCGAAATAAAACTGTCCAGCTCGATCGTATATATTCGTACGTTATCAAAAAGTAATACACAACACCGTATAATGCACGCGCATCGCTTTGCTTGATCAGCTGATCGGCCGGGCCCGTTCTACCGATGACGTCACGATTTTCAGGCCGATCGTTGAGCGAATTTCAGTCTCGGAGACTGCTCACTTTTGCCCCATTTTCGAAGACTTTTTTAGTCAAATTTCAACATTTTTATCGCGGATTAAGTGAGCTATAAAATAGAAATTGAACAAATTACAATTAAACGACATTGTCGGCGATAAATCACTGGATAAATAACATCACTGCAAGTTTGATTGTTACTTATTGCCATCAATTAAATCATATTATACGATTTTTAAATGTATTCAAGTGTTTAAAGGGACTTAGTAACATTGTCCAAATCCTCAAAATAAAATTCTAATTCTAGCGGTTCCCTCATACCTTGTTGTATTCGTATTAACAATAAAATCATGGGACAGGTTTCAGTTTTTCAAATTTCCCTTTCGTTACAAAGATATGTACGATCGAAGTATTCAGATAAGAAAAACTCCCATGGACGTTTGAAACCGTGTACAAAGTGAGTGCAGTGAGTTAGTGAATATCACTTTGCATTTTTGCTCATTACTTGACCATGCAATGTCCATTTGACTTGAAATGTTCACACAATACCACGTGGACATATGAGATAACAACAATATACATTGCATCAACCATTCATCACTTTTTTCACATGTCAACAAAGTTACTAGATCCCGTTAAGTTCCAATTAAGATTCTATGATTACATGATACCATTAGCCTTAACAAAGAAAAGTAGGGTTTAATCCTTTTGTATTTCACCAAAATTTGACCCATAGTTACGAATCAGACCATGTTGCAAACATAACACGAACATATAAATACAGCACTGTCATCAGTAATGTACGTTTTGTTTTTATATTTATGTAATCGATTATGATGATAATAAGGATGAACTTTCAACATTTGATTCACAAAATCGAACATTAAGTTGTTTTGTATGACATAATTATTCTAATAATGGCATGCAAATAAAAATACGTATGAGCTGCATGATTTAAAATTTATGGTAATCTTTCATTAAAACATTGTACATTCACATGTTTATACAAATAATAGTTGACAAGTAGTAAACTGTATATAATAATCACTACAATTCCAGAGTAATTAATGGCGTTTTAAAATACTTACGCCCATGCAACAACATGCCAATATCAAACATTGCACGGATAAATATGTAGCGAAACTGGATGTATCACACTAACAGAAGACTCTCGTTTTGTATCATATCATACAATATTCGCTTTTCAATCATACCATGACTGTGTTCTCATAGAACGCAAGATACAAGTACGATAATTTGAAACAAAGCTTTACAAATGATATACACATTATCATAACAGAGCAGGCACGAATAGTTCTTTATGATCAGGATAATAGTTCGCGATTATATTTTACCCGTAAATGCAACATGTTAATATCCACAATCGTATTCAGTATATTATACAGATATGTACAGAAACTGGATCATCTGGATGTATCACACTAACAATAGAGGAACCCTGTTTCACATCATCATAACATATTATACCATGTGTTCTCATATTTTCAACGCGAATTATGTATGCAAGTATTATCATTAGAAACAAAGCTTTACAATATACACACTGTCACAGTAGAGTAGGCACGAATATGCCTTCATACATGATAGTTTGCGATTATTTTTCCAATAAATGCAACAACAGTAAATACCACAATCGTAATAAAAATGGATATGTACAGAAACTGGATGTATCACAACAAAAGAGAAACCCCGTTTCATATTGTTATGAAATATTATTCTATGTGTGCTTATAAGCAACGCGAATATATATAGTATCATTAGAAACAAAGCTTTACAAGATATAATACACACTGTCACATCAGAGTAGGCACGAATTTATAGTTCGCGATTATTTTTCACCAGCCAGTTCGTAATTAGAGCAAGGAGCCCGGAAGACGTCACAGGTCATAGGTCACTATACCACAAAAGCTAGCTCGCGCGCGCGAGCGCTAGTAAGGAAAAACGCACGGCCGCGCGCGAGTATGCACACGTGTAGATTGTCAATTCGCGAACGTGGAATCGTCGACCTCATCCAAAACGTGACATTTACAGTGCAAGATCTGTCTGTATTTCTCTGTTTCTTGTGTGTGATTTGGCTGTTTTACAATGGCGGATGAAGATCAAGAAATATCTATCGACGAAATTAAGTTGTGGTCTGTTGCATGCTGCGTTGAAGGACTTTCTCCGTAAAAGGAACTTGAAAGTCAGCTAATGTGCTTTCGTACTCCCTTTTTTTTTTTTTTTTTTTCGTACCCATTTTTTCTCTTTTTTTTCCCAACGCTTTATTTGTCTTTAAACTCAACTAAATTAGTTCGTATAACTCACTGCACTTTGTCCATCCCTCGATGGTGTGTTCAAATCTTTTGGTCAACATTTAAGCCCTTTTTCAATTTGTTGGAGACTTTAATCGATGTCTTTGAAAGCGTCGCGGCACCAGCTTCGCGAGTTCGCGGTCGCAACAATCGAAATAGCGGGACTTCACGAGCAGCTATGCCGTTAGCTAGCCGGTGACTTGAACGTGTGGTACGCGCGCGCTGTACCGGTTACAAAATGTTCATAAAAATTAAGTTTCTTGCAGTACGATGTGACAGAAATGATCGAATTTGTTGGAAATGTTAGCCAGATGGTGTTCTTTTTGCCCAGTTAGCACTGAAAGTGTCATGAAATTAGTATTCATGATAAAATAGCTTCATTAAGTGTCCGGTGTCATACCAGGAAGTAAATTGTCCATTGACATGTACACACACAGTGTCGTCTGCTAAGCCCAATTTCGATCAAGCTGTGGTTCATCCACAGAACCCGGCCGTCTAGATCGTAATTACGCGAATGCGCAGTTTGTAATTACGAACTGGCTTGTTAATTGCCACAACTAAAACATCAGAAAGAAATATTCCGATCATTAAAGGGGTAGTACAGTTTTGGTAAGGCTGAACTTTAGTAACCAAACCTGGACAGTAACATTATAAACTAATAGACATAACTCCACCATGCTCCAAAAGGTATACAAAATTACAAACGACTAAGTAAAAAGCCCGTTATCATTCAAAAAGAGCCATTAAAACACAAGAGGGCGCTTTCTAAAAAGGCATTGGTTTCAACCATTTTTCATAAAAAATGATGCATGTGATGTTTTATTGAACTAATAATTAAATAGAGAGATCATCAACAACTATTTAAAAAAACGTTTTTGAAATTTTTTGAAAAAGTGCAAGCATTTTTTAAATTTTTTGAACAAATCATCTAATTATTTGGGCCCCAAATAATTATAAGATCAGATATATTTACTGATATTTCAGCCGTTTCTGGGTCGATTTTGACCAAATAAAGTTTATTCTGCCATTAAAATTGCATGTTCTCTCAAATTCGACACTCAGTTTTTCATTACCTCACACAAACATTGTGATGTGCAGCTCTCTACCAAAACTAAACTACCCCTTAAAGTTGAAAAAGAACCACGAAATCTGAATTCAGTTAACTTGTTCGTAATATAATCATTTAAAACGTACATGTATGTACAATGCGCATACTTATATCAAGCTAACGAAAATTCGACTTTATAAAAGTAAACAATGAAAAGTAATCGCAATTTTGTTATTGTTGTTGACATGTTACAACACGACAGCTTTATATTGAATGATATTACTTTGGAAATCTTGACTATTCAGCAATTATACATCCATGTTGCAATGCCTACTGTAAATGTGTTTCGAATGAAATTAACATACTAATTGAGATTGTTTCAAATATTGTGTGATATTATAAAGAAATATCACTACACAATATTGCTTTGGCAATTTAATACATGTACTACTTATAAAATAAATCATTTTATCAATGTACTAAAAACAATGCAATTTACCTCGATTTATGCATGGTATATATTTATTCTTACTATCAATAATTCTTTGCTTACACAAAGACATGTTAAAATGTATAGTTATAACACAATATAATACAAATAAAACACATGGACAAAGAGATAAGCATTGAATATATAATTATTTCATATATCGCATGGCAAAATACACACTAAAAAAGTATTCTTCTTCTTCTGCCGTCTAAACCGCCTCCTTCAATTATGAAGATTATCGCAGTATTTTGGTTCTGATGTGCAGGGTCACTAGTCAACCGAGTTAACACCCTTCTCTTTTTCGAGAGGTAAACTAGGTTCTTAGCGTGTATGAGGTGTGGTTGTCTCATACACGGGACCTTTATTTAACGACCTATCCGAGAGACGGAGTGCATTCCGTGTATCCTTTCATGCATAGGAAGCACGGGGGAGGCCGATAACGAAAGTTAGCTCGAATAAAGTCAGTATCAGAGAGCCAGACCAGTGCCGTATCTGACTTTCGGTGTTTTATTTCACCTTATTAGTGATAATAGAACATAATATCAGAGTGCATTCAATGCATCGGACAATCTGGTCCAGAGCCATTGCACATAGTGACAGGAACCGGTTTGAAGTCTTATATCGTGTCCTGCATGTGGAGGTAAAAACCTGCTGGCTCTGATGTAAGATCATGTACAAAGTCTTTGTTGAGGAAGGCTCCATACTCATATACCAGGCATTTTTCCACCCTACATTGGGTTTAAATCTTCTAAAGACTTCGCCGAAATGTCAGAATGCCTTCCTGATATTAGGCGCAATTCTAGTCGGGTTATTCGTGTATGTGAATAGTTATAGGTCTGGCTTCGAGTTCGTATATTGTGCCTCTTTGCTCAACATCTCTTGTCTGCACAGAGGTGGATGACAAATTAATGTGAGAGAAAACATGGACCCATTTGAGGGGTGCTAATTTGTAGTAATCCAGTAATGTTTCGCACGGCTATTTACTGAATCACGCTGACTTAATTGTTCAGCTGGTGAGCAGTACTAGCTCTATGTCAGAATGCAGTGTCAGACATGCATGCAGTATACTGATCGATGCGAGTGCTCGATCCCCCAGCCACTTCCTGCAAGATGACGATGTTGACTCTGGTCTTCATTATGAAGGATACCCTCATCACCATATATACTGCGGTCCACGATGACTTCAGAATTATCTGGGTGCTCCTTATTAGTGATTATTCTCTTGCAAAAGGTGACATTGAGTCCTGCCTTGGCGTGCTGTTGCTTAGATGAAATTGATGGACAGGGGCGGATCTAGCTTTTTGCTAAGGGGGGGGGGGGGGGGGGGGGGGTTGACCCGAGCCGCGTAGCGGCGAGTGGGGGGAGAGTCCGAGAGAGGGGTGTCCCCCCTCTCGGCGATTTTTTTTTGTTGCTATTTCGAACCCCCGTAATTGATTTTTTTTTTCACTTGTTTTCACTTTTTTCACTGATACATTTTCACTTGGCAGCCCAAGGGTGGGGCTGAATCCGCCACTGATGGACAGTGTCATTTGATGGTTTGGGGCCAGTAGGTATATAAAGTGGTCCTCCATTTTCTTCCGGTCTTGGGTAAGGGTGGTGCTAAGTGTTTCTAACTCAGATGGTTGTGTAGCGAGGGCCATATAGTCTGCGTAAGCAACCTTCTTCGAAATATTCCCAGACAGATTAAGATTAAAATGAGCATCGGAGCTCAGACGTATCCTCGATGAAAGGCCATCATTCAGAGTTCTAACATAGCTTGTTTGGTCACCAAGTGATACTCTGAATATTCTCTTGCTGTTTTTGAGCATTGAAGAAAGGGTGTGCTAATTCACCCGACAGTTGGAGATATGGGATACTTTGAGTAGCAAACCATGGATTCATACGCTGTCAAAGGGTGTTGATATAACAATTAGGGTCGTATAGTCAGATTAAAGGTTACTAATTCCGTATAGTATTTTAAGACAGTTCAATGATAGAGCTATATCAGAGAGTATCGAAGCCATCGAAATAATTAGTTAGTACGTGTGAAGACGTGGGAAGTGCAGTTCTTACATTAGGGCAAAACTTGCTTGCTCGTCTAGCAAAAGCAAGTTCTTCTAAACATGCTAAAGGGGTAAGCCCTTCCAGGATGGGCCATTTGGATAGCTTGTGAAATGTACATTATATGAGTGAGATCGGCTAGTTCGTAATAGTGATGTTGTTGTTTTTCTGCTACAGCTATAATGGTCTCCATTAGTCTCTGCAAGTCATTTAACTATACAATTGTTATTAACAATATTTTATAAACTTTCTGAACAAAATTTGTGTTTTATATACCTTATTGTTGAATTACACATAATTTGACGATGCAATGGGAGGTCGACAAGAACGTTTATAAAATGTGCGAAATTTTACGAAAATAAAAAAGCAGTATACGTTTAATTATAATTGTTAAATTGCGGAGACATTTCATACCATTACGACCGTGTTGATAATTATAGCAATGGTTGTAACTAGCTCATATCTAACAAAGTTGGTTTAATCATGTATGTTCATTTGATACTACATTTTGTCATGTGCATCTTAGACAACTTTACAATGTTCATCATCTTTAGATTAAACATTGCTTTGGGTAGCACCTCGGAAAGATGTTATGTAAGCGCATAAGGATTCCCTTCGTCTCCTTCCCTTTCCTGCAAAGGGTCCTACATGGTTTACGGACATCTAGAAAGAGCAGAATCAAGATATGAATATATAATATATAAGGTCAGTTTGGTTCATGAGTGTCCATTGTCTTCCAATTAAACACTGCTCGGGTTACCACCTCTAAATGGTGATGATATGAAATTGATTAAGGTCCCCCACGCCCCCTTCGTCTTCTTCCCTTTTCCTACAAAGCTATTCTCGTAAGGGGTTGTAATCCGCTTGCTTGATTTGGGACATGATCACTGCCCCCTTGCGCACGTCCTGTAGTGATCTGACTCTGGTCTTCCAGCCGGGCCTTGCCTCCATTTGCTCAGCCTCTATCAGGAGATCCACGTAGTCCAGTGTGCTGAGAGGGTTTGGTCTCATTGCGATTTCTTCAAGACGCTTGAGGCTATTGTGCGACTGTGTGATCAGCTGGTAGACACACTGCTGTACGATGACGAATTCTTCCTGTTGCTTCTTGATGACTCGCTCGACGGTTAGCTTCTTGCCAGTCGCGTCGTTGTATCGGCTTTCAAGCTCAGAATAATTCCTTGTCTCCTTCTCACTGTAGTATTCAAATATGTACGATTGATTGAAGTGAACATTCCAGATACATCTTCCTGGACAAACTCCACAAATACGATCACTATCCCCACTAGTCATTGCTGCGCAACCAGCTTTCTTACTGTCATCATCAATACGACATGGATAGTGACATGTGGAGTGACATCGAGAGCAGTTCGTGATGTTTGTGCCGCGTGGTATAGCAATTTTGCGACTTTTTTGAACGTCCACCTGATATATGAAGTCTTTGTTTGCCTCGATGTCGGCCTCGTGCTGTGCCAGGATTCGTTGCTCTTCCCGAAATTCTTCGAGTTTACGGCATCCCATCTGGATCTGTGGCTGTATGCCTGCTACAACTGTTTCTAATCGTTCTCGTTCTGCCAGGACTTCCTGCGTCAGTGTAAGTCTTCTCGGTTCTACCTTGCCTACAGCAAAGAAGAAATTTCGCATGCTCTGGATACCCATTTCCCAGAACATTCTGTCGAAGCAGTCATCTACCCCTTCGGCTCCGCTACCACCAGTTGGGTTCACATCAGATTCTGCGACGGCATCACCACCAGCTAAGGTTTCGTCAACGCCAGTTGTGTTAGCAAACAGAGCAGAATTGTTGAACTTGAACATGTTGTTTGAGCATGGAAAGTTCACTGCTTTGATAGCATTTATTATCGGAGGCTTCTGACCGTCAGCAAAGGTTACCAGCAAGGAAATGTTTTGCTCGATGTCTTTGCCAAAGATTGCCAGAACGGAGTCGAAGACGTACTTTTGACTGTGGGTCAGTCTTGCTTGGGATGCCTGCGCGACAAAGCCAATGACGTCTATGTGGTCGACCTGGTGCAAGGATGAATCCGAGAAATAGTCACGTATCTGATCAACGATGGCTTTGTCTCGATCAATGCCTCTTGTATCTCCAAATCCGGGAGTATCAATTATCGTCAACCTATAATCAAGATGTGACCATTCCGTGGGGTAAATGGTGTACGAAGTGATCAGTTGTGTCTGACTTTGTGCTTGACCATTTGCCTTGTTTTCTCCATCGTCAGCAACGATCTCGAAACGGAAGTTGTCGTCCCATTCCACGTTGAAGATGTAGTTAATCATTCCGTTTATGAGTGTGCTCTTTCCTGCTCCAGTAGCCCCTACAAGCATGAGAATCAAATGCCGTTTACCTGGAGTAGTCGTTTCCCCAAAACAGTAGGTTTGGTATTTACTTCGTCCCCCTTGTTTTCCTGTGGTCAGAGGTGGTCTGTAAATAGATTTTTCGCCCTTTGAATGATTTCCCCTCTTGATCGTTTCGCACTTTGCAATCAACTCTTTGAAGTTCGTCGAGCGTGGATCTATTGCCGGTGTTGCAGTGATTTCTACCGGCTTAGAAAATTCACTATCTCCTGCTGTTTCAAACCTCGCAGATACTGATACGTTGTAGGGCTTGTTTGGTTCCATGTTTTCGATATTGCACAAACATCCACTCCCTTCTGTTTCGCTCAACAACACGTGATCTGGATTGGTGTCACCAACTGGTATGGATTTCACTATGTATTTCGAAACCTTCAGTCCATCAGCTATCGCCCTGGGCTTATCCCACGCCACAGTGATTCTTGCCCTTCTAATATCATGAGGAGGGCACGACGGGAAAGTGCTAGCGTTGCTCGTAGGACTTGCTTGAGAATTCCCGATCTCACAGGAAGCTGCTACCGAGAATTTGTAAATTGTGTTGGGTCTCAGATTCGGTATGGTTGCACTGGTGGTTGCATCTTCTGTTCTGTATTCAGACCATCCGGGATCCTGTGTAGACGAAGCTTCTCTGTATCGCACAATGTATGTATTGACACATGAAAGACCAGCCTTTGGTGCAGCCCATTTAAGGACCACAGAATCATAGGATTTCGTGAGGACTTCTGGCTGTCCAGGTACTCCGGGTGGTTGGAAACCTTTCTTGGTGAGGAATCCATCCTCGTAGAGGAAGATTGATCCGCCATCGGCAGTCGCCTTTTCTCCGTCATCGAAACCCATCACACCGAAGGTTATCTTGTCTGACTATCTGTTTACAGCGGCGAACTCTCTGAACTGCGTTGCCTTGTTTTTTATGTTCTCTAACGTTGTCGCACTTTCGAACCAGTCACGTTTTGGTGAATATGGTACAGCAGTTTGGGACCTGATGTAGCGTGATAGAGCTTTGAGGTATCCATCCTCAAGCCCTACTGAAGAGAAAGAGAAGGCTACAATTTGTTTGATCGAGAAATCCAACAGTAGCTCATCCATGTCTTCACGAGAACGGATTATTCTGGAAGACTCGAAGAAGTCTTTCATTAAGGCTTCTATGATTGTAATCTCCTTTTGTCTACATTTCATCCATCGTTCCAACTGGAGCACATTGCAAGGAGATTGCTCGCAATCAGATATTAGATCAAGGAGTATATTTTTGTCTGCATCTCCGCCACGAACTTGTGGTAGTGCTTGAGCGATATTTTTCTGTAGGGAACGCTTGTACTCACGAACCAACTTTTGGGAGAGGTCAAGTTTTTTTTTCAAAAGAGGAAAGTCTGTGCAAATGTTGCACTTCTCTAGATCGTCACATTTGATCTTCACTTGATCCAGACCGTCAAAGATATCCTGAATTTGACCGATGGTGTTCATGCTGATTTCTCGGACCAGTTTTGCCGCTTTGTTATCCAGTTTGGATAGTGGATAGAGCCAAACAGTCAAAGGCACTGCAAACTCTCCAGACTCCCCAAGCATGGATGGTAGCTGAGTGTAGATAGCTACAGCCTCCTGAAAGGTTGCGGGTTTGCTTTGTATGGCGAAGTCTCCATGGAACTTGCACTGAAGTTTGTCGGCTTCTTCCTTTTCGCTATCAGTTAGCTTCAAGTCGCCTTCACCTTTCATGTTGAAGCATGGGATCTTCTTTATGATCGCAGACACATGGCCTTTCACCTGCTGCTCGCTTTCGTCCTCATTCAGAAATCTGTCAAAAACAAAGAAAGCTTGTGCCCCATATAGTATGCCCGTTACAACATGGGTACCTATGCCATGTTCGAATACATGTGAATGTTGGACATTGTGTCTGCTTACATGTTTCATCGTCAACTGTTCGAACCTTACCGTAGTCTTGTATTGAAGTGTTAGTCGGGACTGGCGACTGGTTGTCTTCCTGTCACTGATGTACTCCGCAGAGCCCCTGACTTCGACGAGTCCACCCAGAAGACTGGCCTTTAGGGAAGCCTCGACGTTGAGTGCCGTCGACTTGTCGTTGATGCTGTCCGAGGCAACGATGTTGAATCGAGTTCCTTGCTGTGTGCGGACATCCCGGTCGTTCTTGAGAACCTCAGGATCCCACAGTGTAAACCCTGGGATGAGTGTGTCGTTGCGGCAGTCGTAGAGCATTCCGAGCTGCATAGGTCTGCCAAGCGCCGGAAGCTCCAGTGATCTCTCGTCACCCATCTTCTCCTTCAAAGGGGAAAACATAGGGCAAATAATATGCGTTCTGTAAAACTTTTGATCTTTATGGCGCTCTATAAAGCCCACGTTATGTTATGTAAAAATGATAACAAGTTCAATTAATGTCCCATCGTTTTTTTTCATATGATGCCCAATCCGGCACGTGTGCCCTTCCGCAAGACAAACTTAATGTGTACTTATAATTTGGTACATGTCATGAAATAATATAAATACTTGATCGTTTGATAAAGGCTGCTCGGCGAAATAAAGGAAAATAGTGCTCCGAGTGTTTTGATAGTTTACTGTAATACAGCGCTTCATAATGGAAACTTATAATGTTTTACTATTGTGTAAGTATAAGAAACAAAGAAATAAAGTTAATAATATGCTAAAGAATGCTAAGAATTTTTTTTTTTGTAATAGATTGAATCAATTTAAAGGGATAGTCTAGTTTTGGTAAGGGGAGTACAGTTTTGGTGAAACTGAATTTTAGTAACCAAAACCTGCATCATTACATTACAAACTAATAGTTATAACTAGAAAGGAACACAAAATTACAAATGACGTAGTAAAGATCATGTTATCATTAAAAAAAAGAGCCGTTGAAACGTAAGAGGACGCTCTCTAAACACTCATCGGTTTCAACCATTTTGAATAAAATATTGTGCATGTGATGTTTTGTTGAAATAGTGATAAGATAGAGAAATAACCAAAAAATATTTAAATACCTATTTTGTAACTTTTTGAAAAGAGGAAGCATTTTTTTGAATTTTTAACGGCTGGTTCAAAATTCTCTAATAAACCTGGGGCCCCAGCTTTATTACAAATTGTTATATTTATGGATATTTCAGCCGTCTCTGAACTGATTTCGATCAAACAAAGATGATTTTATTATTTAAATATTATGCTCTTTCAAATTTTACACTCAGTTTTTCATTACCTCACAAACAAATTAGTAGTCTAGCGCCCTCTCTACCAAAACTCAACTATGATGCAAACAAAACCTGGACTCTTATTAATTCATTACTAAATAAGCTCAAACATTCTCTACCAGAATATTTTATATGTGATAACAAACGTATTGATGATGGTCAATGTATAGCTACATAATTAAATTCATATTTTGTTAATTGTTGTAAGGAAGCCGTTGAAACGCTATCAACGTCTAGTCCTGGTACCATGTTTAATCAATATCTTAATGATCATTTTCCCGACTGTATGTTCTTCAATCCCAATATTTGTACATGAATTAATACAAGTAACTAAGTCATTGAAAAATAGTAATGCATGTAGATTTGATAATCTGAGTAATATAGTAATTTGGTTTTAAAAAAGTAATACATTATATTGTCGATCCCTTGGTTTATAATTTTAATATTTCTTTGAAAACAGTATTGTACCAGATAAATTGAAAATTGCTAAAATTACCCCTGTATTTCAATAGAATGACCCACATACATTTAGTAATTATAGACCAATCTCAGTTCTACCCAGTATATATAAATTACTTGAGAAATGTATTTATAATCGACCTTATTCTTTTTTGTTAAAAAAAGATATTCTCATTGATTCACAGTATGGCTTTAGAAAAAAACATTCTACTTCCTATGCTTTAGTTGAGTTACAAGATACAGTTCTTTGTGCAATTAACAGTAATAAATTTGCTATAGGGATATTTATGGACCTGTCAAAGGCTTTTGATATAGTTGATCATAGAATTCTATTATCAAAATTACAATATTATGGAATTAGAGGAGTGCCCTTACAATGGTTTGATAGTTATCTTAATAATAGAGTCCAATATGTAATGTACAATAATAACCGTTCCGATGTATCTTGTATTACGCATGGTGTACCCCAAGGATCAATCCTTGGTCCCTTATTATTTTTGTTATATATAAATGATATTTAGAAAGCTACCGATAAATTTGAGTATATGTATGCAGATGATACCACTTTGATTTATACACAGCCAAATATTGTTGACTTAGAAAGTAATGTTAATAATGAGTTAGATAGGATTTTGTTATGGTTCAAATCAAATAGACTATTGCTAAATCTTGGTAAAACAAACTATGTAACATTTCACAAAAAGACATGTAAAATAATATACTTAGTGGCCTTACTCTCAAAATTGATATATATTGACATATAATATGCATTTGTCTAAAAATTGACACTGTTTTCTCGGTGTACTTATAAGTAGTAATATGCATTGGGATACACACATAGATTAGGTAAAGTTTCTAAATGCATTGGCATACTCTATATATTAAATGATGTAATTCCTTCATCCTCATTGATATTATTATATAATGCGTTCATGATGTCACATTATTGTATTATTGTATGGGGTAATAGTAATCACACTAAATTGGATAAATTGTTTAAATTGCAAAAGAAAGCCCCAAGGATATGCTTAGTTTGCCATTATACTTCTCACTCTGCCCCACTGTTTAGGAAATTGAAAACACTTAATATATTTGATTTGTATTTTTATTCTATTGCTCTGGTAGGATTCTATTATTTTCAAAATATACTTCCACAAAATATTTCATTAAATCGCTTGTAAATTTTGATATAAAAATCAATCGACATTAATGAAGCCAGTATGAGCCTCCAGAACATAGAAGTATGAATAAACAAACCAACCCGTTTATAACTAGAAGGCTCACTTAACGCGCGCAAGTCACGTGTCCCATAGACTTTGTACATGGGCAACATGGCGGAGTGAACCGATTTTTGAAGCTCCCGTAGCCCACTTCTCTACGTCATCGCGTAGTGACCTAGAAATACTGGACCAATCATCATGCTATGCAGTGCGTAGACTATCGCGCCTATTTTCCTGCGCACTGTCCTAGATTTCATCACGCTTATGAGAACAATGGGAGCCATTGTGACGTATGCATATGAACTTGTTTTATTGACCTCGATCCCGTGACGACGCGTTTGAACTACTCTGTGATTGGTTAACTGTAGTTCCCAAGTAGCCCATAATGCAACCAGTTGTGGGCTCTTCCGGTGAGCAAAAATCGCTGCACTCTGGCAGCAGTGACACCCCCCTGCTCCAGAACCACGGCGCATCTAATACGCTTAAAGTCATTGTTATTTTGCGCATACAATCTCAAAGACGCAAAACTGAGTGCGCACCAACGCGCTGGCAGTTGCGCACATACGCGATGAATGCGTGCTAGCGCTCCCACGGATGTGCTTATTGGCTGTCTTGGCGTTCTTCTTCCTAGGTGAATGAATAAACAAACCAACCCGTTTATAACTAGAAGGCTCACTTAACGCGCGCAAGTCACGTGTCCCATAGACTTTGTACATGGGCAACATGGCGGAGTGAACCGATTTTTGAAGCTCCCGTAGCCTACTTCTCTACGTCATCGCGTAGTGACCTAGAAATACTTGACCAATCATCATGCTATGCAGTGCGTAGACTATCGCGCCTATTTGCCTGCGCACTGTCCTAGATTTCATCACGCTTATGAGAACAATGGGAGCCATTGTGACGTATACATATGAACTTGTTTTATTGACCTCGATCCCGTGACGACGCGTTTGAACTACTTTGTGATTGGTTAACTGTAGTTCCCAAGTGGCCCATAATGCAACCAGTTGTAGGCTCTTCCGGTGAGCAAAAATCGCTGCACTCTGGCAGCAGTGACACCCCCAAACGGGTTGGTTTGTTTATTCATACTTCTATGGTTTTTACCAACAAGGGCAATCACGTGACTAGAACGTGTGCGCCATAGAGTACTGCACAAATTTGATCGCGTGTGCATTTTGCTTAAACACATGATCTATGGAACGAGCGCGTAACGAACTTTTAGAGTTAATTTTTTTACTAACGCCCCGGTCACGTTATTTTGCGAGTTGTCCAAAACTATCGTTTGTCAAATTCAATGGTAAAATGATCTCATGAGGGATATAAATATATATAACTCTATGGGACAACTCCCCATACCAGTTGCACACAAAATGTTAATGTTTCCAATTTTCCCAAAATATATGTTTAACCCTTCGTTTGAGTTGGTTATACATGAGATTTATTTTGTATAACATTTTTTATACACAAGATATTATGACGTTGGGGAAAAGAAAAGTGTGACTAAAGAAAAGTGAACAAATTGAACATTTGTATACAAAACACATGGATTGTGTTGCCAATTTGAGTCTCCCATAGAAATAAATGAACACGTTCAAAGAGCCATAGTTGTCTTGTTTCTTGCTCGATTATGATCTACCTTCCAGAGATTATTTCTCCTAAACTCTTATCATCTATGAAAGCTATAGTTCGCTTGGGTTTCAATGTCATTTTAAATGATCACAGAATTACAACTCACGTTGCTACTTGGAACCGTATACAGATGTCTTGTGTGGTCACATAGGGACACGATGGATCGACGGAGGGCGACGTTCTTAGTTCACCCTCCTTTGATCGAGGTAGTACCCTGTCGCGCGAAGTGGCTTTCAAGACGAGACGAAATTCCCCTATCCGGTTGTGCTATGCATCTGCTGGAGACCACATGTTCTGTCAGAAAAGAAGGGACGATATCATCGGTTAATCACGGATCTGTCCTTTGTGTTAAGTGGAAACGCTTATATGAAAGTATGTTAAAGGGATAGTACATTTTTGGTCAATTTGAATTTTATTCACTAAAACTTTTAAGTTACAATTAAAGGAATAGATGAGTATTAGTCAAAAGTAAAACCCCTGTTATCATTCAAAAAGAGCCGTTACAACTTAAGAGGGTGCTCTCTAAAAAACTCATTGGTTTAAGCCATTTTTCATACAAAATTGTGCATTTAATGTTTTGTTAAAATAATCAGTCAATAGAGATTTCATCAACAACTTTTTAAAAACCTATTTAGATCTTTTTTTCAAAGTAGTATTTAAAAAAGCATAAGCATTTTTTACAAATGTTCTAAAAAGTCAAAATTTCCCCTGGCGGAGAATCTTATTAATACAATATTTTGTAATCAAATTTTACAACAATGAGAGCATTTGAATGGGAATGATTCTTATTTCACATGTTTTATTCAATGAACTTTCAAATGGAATTAAAACCAACCAAATCCCTTACAATTAATATCGGGGGGGGGGGGGGGGGCGGGGCACTTCGGGAAATACCAATACTCAACGATACCTTTAAAGGGACAGTCCGCCTTTTGCAAGGCAAATTAAAAAAATTTGCGAGGTTATTGTCTTACATGAAAGAAAATGTCATTACCCAGCTTGCCTGAAAAAATTAGGGCTTGAAACCTTTTTATGGAGTTATAATTGGAAAAACATTTTGGTATTTGAAAAATGAATGGGTAGGATTATTATTCTTAAATTATTGAATTAAAGTTGGTCCCTAACATTTGTTCCAATTGTCTGAACTTATGGATATTTTGGCTGTTTGTGAAACGATTTCGATCAAACAAAGTTGATTCTGTCTTTAAAATTGTGTGTTCTTTCAAATGTTGGTCTATTTTATTTGAAGTACGGTATTCCTCGAAGCGCCCTCTAAATTGAAACTAAACTATCCCTTTCATTGTGTATATATGTTCTTACTGTGACCGATCTACGACCCCATATCTGTATGATATGTCTAGTAAAATCATTACTGGGATGTAAAAATCAATTGTTGACTCATCCTTGGAACAAACTAAGAAGATATGTCAAAAGAGACACGCAATTCCTGTACAGATTAGCTACATTTGCATATTTTATGTATAATGAAACAGGAATGTCATCATTAAAATACATGAATTTTAACATTCCTGCGGCGGCCACATTAGATTCGTTCGACAAGATGACTGCCAATGCTGACAATAACCTGCTAAAAGTATTTGTTTACTCTGACTTACCCTAGTTCATCAACTGCAGAAGTTAAAACATCAATTATTTACATAAAGACTACAATTTCATAAAACATCACATTTGTGTACTAATGTATACATTCTGCAAATTTGTCTAGTTAACATATATAAAGTGTGCTTCTTTTGATAATTCTTCTTAGTTTGTTCCAAGGATGGATCCAAAATTGATTTAGAAATCCAAACAATTGTTAAAATAGACACATCACACATGGTTGTACCATGATTAGTTCAAAAGTAAGACAAAATATACAGAATTTAACATTCCTGCCAACGGCCATCTTGGATTTGAGGGACAAGATGGCCATGAACTGTTAAAATAATCTGCTAGATTGATCCACTGGCCTTGATTTACCCTAGACCATCTATTTCCAAGGTTATTCTCTCAAGTATTTCAATAAAAGGGCCATTCTTGGTCACGTGTGTGACCCAAAACATGACAAATTTTGAAATGGGATGCTTATATTTCAGTAAGTATGAGACTATAATGATTTTTACTTCATATGTGACTTGAATATGTTGTAGTCTTTCAAACTTAACACAAAAGATTTTATAAGGATTACGTAACTCAATGTCAGAGGTCAAATGGCATGGGTCACGTGTGTGACTTCGCACGGAGCGCTTTTTTCATAACTAAATTTCATTTGGAAAATTCTTTAAAATATGAATAGCTATAATGTTCATCTTATTACCAGAGAAGTACTATACATTTGTAAGTACAACAATAGCAATGAATGAGAATTATATCAAACCGTTGTTTTTTATAGTACTTAATTATGTGGCAACGTCTGGTCACGTGTGTGACATTTTGGGGTGGTCACGTGTGTGACATGTACAATATGAATGGAAAAATGGGAATTTTATAATATCGGGTTTAGAAAAGAATGAAAGGTTGAATTTTTACAAAGTTGGTATCAACCTGTACAGGAAAGTGAGAAGAATGAGCTTTCTAATTATCCTTTTGATATCTTGATTATTTTCTGAATTATGATTATTAGAAAAATATTGAAATATGTAAATTTATGCAAATGAGTAAAAAAGTTTCATTTTAAACTTCAAATCATGTATTTCATGAAACTTTACACATGGAT